>JAQIWE010003225.1:0-12049 GCA_034698565.1 Campodea plusiochaeta | reverse complement strand
AAAATCTCTTACAATCAATATAATCTCAAAATCTCAACAAAAATACTGATAATCTGAAAATCTCATAAGTTTTCTACAATAATCCCATAATCTCAGTTAAAACATAACATAATCCATAAATCTTTCCAGCAATCTCTACGAATCTCTACCAATCCCAAAATCTCTTAATAATCTCATAATCTTATTCAGAAATTGCAAATCTTGTGCAAAAGATTGTTTATCTCAATAATCTTTGTTCCATTCTCAATAATCTTTGTTCCATTCTCATTAATCTTAATGCCAATCTCAAATCTTCACTATATAAAACTGCGGACGCATTTTTCGGCTTTACTATTGCCATTTGATTGAAAAAACTGCAAGACTGTGTCTTCGTTAGGTCAAGGTCGCGCTACTGCAGCTAGTGTTTTGATTCACCCTGTTCAACAAAGAAGCGGATTTAAGCCGATTATCGTCATTTGATATCGGTAAGTATTTGAATTGTATTATATTTTGTATATTTATGAATTATTAATAAAAAGTAGACCTATCATGGATGTTTAATGGATATAGAGCAAAAGTTTAACTATTTTAAAGAACTATTATATATTATTTTGTGACGTTTTCTATCATGTATACTACTAAATTATATAAACACAAAATAATCTGGTTTCATAGCCTATAATAACATAACAATTTGAAATAATAGTATACTTATTATCTTATTTTATTATATAAAAAAGTACGAATTTGACTAAGTTTTATTTGCTTATTATAACAGAGAAATATACTTGTACTTAGAAAACAAAGCAAAGTAAAATAGATACTGTAAAATAATAATATTTTATTACAGTAGTCTACACACATAATAATAAAAATTGGTTAGATGGCTACATAATTATAATATATAATAAAAATTTACGTCATTATAATTATATTATTAATATACTACAGTATATGAAATAAAAATGAACTGTTTGAATAGCTTTCAGCTTTTTATCATGTCTGTCCGTCCGTCACCCCACCGGCCTTATCTCCGTAACCGCTCGTCCAATTTTGACCAAATTTTCAGGATGCATAGTATAGTGCATAGCAGCATATTCGGAAATCAGTCCAAACCAACCTAGGTTTCGGATTTCGTGTTTTTATCTTCAGAGAATTTTCATGTTTCATTAAATATCTCCGGAACCGCTTGGTGGATTTTAACCAAATTTTCATGATAGTGTCTCTGTAGTCATATACCGGTAAAAGAAATTCAGTAGTCAAAACTAACCTAGGTTTCGATTTTTTATTTTTTTTCATCTTCAAGTAGAAATTTTAACTCTAATTTTCTCCGCAACCACTTGGAGGATTTTGATTAAATTTTCAGGATTTTAATAGTTTGTACATGTGAATAAAAAGGTTCCGTAGTCAAATCCGACCTATGTTTCGAATTTAAAATTTGCATCTTCAAAGCTCCAATTTGTTTCTTGATTCTCTCCGGAACCACTTGATGGATTTTAACCAAATTTTCAGGATTGTATCTGTATAGCAATATAAAAAAAGTTCGGCAGTCAAAACCGACCTAGGTTTTTATTTTTTTTTATTTTCATCCTCAATTAAAAATTTTAACTCTAATTTTCTCCGCAACCACTTGGAGGATTTTGATTAAATTTTCAGGATTTTAATAGTTTGTACATGTGAATAAAAAGGTTCCGTAGTCAAATCCGACCTATGTTTCGAATTTAAAATTTGCATCTTCAAAGCTCCAATTTGTTTCTTGATTCTCTCCGGAACCACTTGGCGGATTTTAACCAAAATTTCTGGATTGTAATAGTTTGTACACATGACAAACGTTTCGTAGCCAAAACCGACCTAGGTTTCGAATATATAATTGTCATCTGTCCAAGTATTCCAAATTCTTTGTTAATTTTCTCAGGCAACTTTTTCTGTTTAATTATTTATACTATATTTGCTACGGTTTTGTTACTGTGAGAATGGTAAGATACCACACATAAAATATTGAAAAGTCGAAATTAAAGCTTTCATTTTTTCCAGGGGAAATAATTTGCTACTAGTTTTTATTTGAATGTACACAGTGGTTTAAAAATAAACGGACCGATTTTGGATTCTCATTACTCGAGAACGGAATAAGATCATTATTGAGCTGGTTTACATAACATTTTAAAATGCTGAGAGTTATCTTTAAAATGGCATATGCTACTTGATAATTGAATGCCAATAACCCTTTCAAAATTCGAAAGTTCGAAAATGCTTTGAAAAAATCGTTTCCAATAAGGGAATATCGTCAGAAATAATATTGTAAATTTTCCATCATAATAAAAATAATTATATATTATAAAACTTTGAGTTTCATTTTCGAGGTAGCGGTACTCCTCAAAAAAAAAGAAAAAGCTGTATGAGACCTAAAAAATAAATTTTTGGTAGGCTTATACAGTACTCCATTATCATACATTATTGATTCAACTTAGCCTATATGATTTATTACCAAAGTGTGTTTTAGTAATAAATAGGTCTATCGAAGTTATATTATATCTTCGATGACCTATAGTGAAAGCTCTCTGATTTCAATGCAATTATTTCAAAATTTTCCTATTTCCTGCAGGTTGTCAGTATGGAGAAAGCTGAAGGGTCCAATACTTCTCACGACGATTTCGTGAAACTTATGAAAGCTTCACTTACTCCTCAAGTCTTCGAGTACTTGTTAGTAAGTGGTTTTGATAACAAAGAAGCATTTCTATCGATTAAATTTTTAGATACAAAAGAAGATGTATTGAAGAAACAAATTGAAGAAACTCTACGGAAACATCACAAGATTTTTGCGTCAACAAATGAAGATGCAAAGCGAATTTACGGACCATTCAGCAAGAGTCCAGACAAATTTGAAATATTGCCAGGTAATTGGTTACAGATAAAAACATTTACTGAGCGTCTGAAAACGCAATCCGCTTTATCACAAAAGAATCCAGTAAAAGCAACAGCATCGAAGACTTTGTCACGTAAAAGGAAAGGTCGATCAGCACCAGCAGACACAGAAGAGCAGGAATTACAATCAACGTCCACTGTAGAAGCTAAAAAATCGATCAAGATTTTAACAGATGAACTACGACATCTTATTTCCGACCATTTCAAAAAGGAGGGTGAGATTAAGTTACAAAATCTGGTAGAAGAAAAGGATTACCGAGTTATAGTGTCCCCAATTCCCAAAACTAACGATTTCGACTTCGTTGGAAAGTGCCTCAAATGTAACACAGGACTGAAAGTGCCTTATAGCGAACAAATATTCACTGGCAGTAACTTCTATCGACATATGAAAAACTGTTTTTCTGATAATAAAAAACAAAAAACCAAGCAATCGAAATGCACAACATTTTTCGCACCAGCAGCTCAAAAATCAACTGAAAATATCGCGACATTGCAAGCTGGTGATCCAGAGACTTCATCTACCATTGTTGTCTCAGAAAATATCGAGGAATGCTTAGATGTTTCCTTAAAACCAGGTGAAGTTGTGGAGCTCCACTTACCTGTTTTCGGAAGTACGTCAGAATCCACGGAAACAGAGGCAAGCTGTTAATATTTTTTGTTTTTTTATTTTTCTGTCAAATTTATGAACTATCTGCATATGTTTTTTTTTTTCACTTTAACTATAGTATAGTATGCTGTCACAGTTAGGTATATATAATTATTTTAGTTTGTTTATTTTATGTCACAAATTATTTACTGTCTTTATTCACCGTTTTCTCAATCTATAAATATATGTCATATATTTGTTTTTACAAACATTGATGTGTTTTTCTTTTATGAAACGTATTAGAGTGCTCGCACTATTTCTTAACCTCTGAGGAGATTATGACAACATCCCAATGTTATTCTTATAGTGTTATTATTGATCATTGACCCAGGGGTGGAGGGGGAGTCCCCTCCCAATGTATAAAAATGTCAATATTTTTAAATACAAATAAACTGATATATTCAAAAATTATTATTAAATTGACTAAAATTAGAGTTAAAAATGTTTTATAAAAATCAGTATAAATCATTGATAATTTTAAACACAGTACAATGGTACAGTATAGACATATTATGTTCTAAGGTACAAAACAATTATGAACATCAACAGATGAAATGTTTCTTCAACATTTTTATTAATTTGTAGACACGTTTTTAAACTATTGCGTTATAAATAGACATCAGTTCTACATCTTCCTCCATTTATTATACGCAATATTTCAGAGAATAGACTAATATATTATAGTCCGACCGTATGTTAATAGACAGGGGCTGAACAAAGTGTGTTGCTGTGTTCCATTACTTTGAAATATATACGAGGGTAGGTCGGAAAGTAGTACCCGTTTGCTCATAAAATCTGCTCCGGTTAATGAATTTGAACAATTTAAGAACATGCAGTTTCAGTTACTTACTGGCCATATTCTGTTTAAGTTTCATCTCATTATCTGTATTTTTAAATTTTCTATGATAGTTTAAAGTAAATAAGAAAATTTATTTTACCGCCATTTCTTTAATAACATGCGAGATTCAATTTCTTAGTACAAAAATACTATATCAATTGAAATTCATCGCCAAATCAAAAGTTTAGGATGTTGTTATTACGAATTAATCAATACTTGTAAGAATATTGGGTTAAATGTTGCAGAATATCAGTCATCAGCACAAAACAAATCATATGGATGTTAAGGTGTTTTTGAGAATTGAAAAAGAAAACAGCGATGAACTTGTTTCATATCTTGACATGGGTATGTAACTCAGAATTAAAATTTCAACTCAAATTATTGCAGGTACTGATTAATTTATAATTTTATTTGGCGATGAATTTCCAGTGATAGAGTATTTTTGTACTGAGAAATTGAATATCGCTTGTTATTAAAGAAACGGCGGCAAAATTAATTTTCTTGTTTACTTTAAACTATCACAGAAAATATAAAAATACAGATAATGAGATGACACTTGAACAAAAGATGGTCAATAAGTAACTGAAACTACCTGTTTTTAAATTGTTCAAATTTATTAACCGGAACAGATTTCATGAGCAAACGGGTATTACTTTCCGAACAACCTCGTATATCACATATAATATAGTTTTCCCTTGTAATAGGAGAATATTAAGCCCAGTAGAGATCATCGTTTATTATAAATAAAACATGCGATATGAATATTTTTATTTTTCAATGTGCAAAGTACTGCCATTTCCTTTAAAATGTAACATAATAGTGCATCTTTTTAGCAACTGATGGTACCTTCGACTTCCGTTCATCCATGGTCTCGAAAATTCAGGAATCAGCGAAAGCTACTTGAAAGTGCAAGCAATCCATCACAGCAAAAAATGACCGATTACTTTGCAGTAATACATGACATCGATATTTTGATAAAAAAAAATGAACAATTAATGCAAGATTTGCGGTCACTATTGGCTAGTAGTTCCGAAAAAAATGTGCAAGATGAAAGTTACACAGTAAAATCCTTCTTGGGGCAGTTGTGGGAAAATTCACAGGAAAACTCAAAAAGAAAATCACCTCGTTATTATGATCCAATTAAGGAGTTCTCCACTATACTGTTTATCTGGGCTGGTCCAATGGCATACGAATTTTTGCAATGTAATATGAATAATGCTCTACCATCTAAAAGACAAGTAAGCAGATATCTCAAAGACAAATGTGTTCGAATAAAAGAGGGTGAAGTCAGGTATGATGGATTGCTCACTCATCTTCAAGATTACAAATGTGATCAACTAGTAGTTGCTTTGTCAGAAGATGCTACTAGGGTTGTAAGGAAACTGGAATATGACCCACAAACTAACTCTATTATTGGACTAGTTCTTCCTCTTGATAAAAACGGTTTGCCAGTCTCAGAACAATATTTGTGTACCAGTTTTCCAGCTATGGAGAAACATGTTAAAACAGCTACCAAAGCGGACAAAATATATGCTATAATGGCTCAACCAATTCAAAAAGATATTCCTCCGTATTGTTTGACACTCTTTGGAACAGATGATTCTTTCAATGCAGAAATCATCATGTGCAGATGGGAAAATATTGTTACTCAGTGCCAAAACAGAGGTAATTATTTTATTTATGTCTTAATAGGTAAGAAGCAGTGCAGTGAACATGTTTCCCCGGGCATAACACTTTTCAATCAAAAACTATCTGGTGCTTTCTTTTTATCGATATATACAGAAAATAACGTTTTTGGATACTTTTTATCAACGTTTCCTTTTGAAAACGTATTTTTATTTCAAATCATTTTCTGAAGACGATATTCCAGTTGATATCCTGTCATCTTTGCGCCTTTGAAAATTGAGTTTCAGTCAAGGGTTTCAGTCTTGCCTTTAGTACATTATTTCAATTGATTTAGGAAATATTATTTGAAGAATCTATGTAACATATCTTAGAAGGAATAAGAATGTGTATTTCTTAGAAAAGCATTTCTATTGAATTTGAAATGAAGATGTGTATTTCTTAGAGTGTAATTTCTATTGAATACTAAGTTATTTACACTATTATTATACTTTTAAAATATTGTTTGTGATCAGCAGTTCCTAATTTTAATTAGTAACCCATAATTTTCACAACTTGATTTCATGTACGAGAAAGAAAAGAGTTAATACTGCTTATTATTATTGAGAACTCTAAAAATTTCAAAAGATTTCATTCAGTGTACTATCAGTAGATCAGTGACCTGTACAAACAAATGGATTTTCATATAAACTAAGAAAATAATTTCTATAAAAGTATATGACAGACTTGTTTCTTACTTGGTGCATTGTTTTGAACATATTGCATTATACTGTATATCTAGCCGTAAATTTCTAAAGTCAAAAATAAAATAATCGGAATTATTAGTGTAACATTACAACATGATGAGAACTATATGAATACTCCAATAAGCTCTTACAGTATGTTAATTCAATACTCTTTCACTGATTACTCCTATTGTTGTTTCGAAACAATAATGCTTTCTGTAACGGCTCTATACTATCTTCTTTTTCGTTGTGGTAAGGTATAGTATACAAACTATTTTTTAACTTCTTTATAGGTATAACAGTAGTTTCGTTAGCTGCAGACGGTGATCCACGGTTGCTGAAAGCAATGCTTCTTACGTGTGGAATTTTTGCTGAGCCATCTTTCACGAAAAATATTACAAACCTGGAAGTGTTGGAACGGTGTAAACAGGAAGATTGGTTCCTAAGCAGGAGTGTTCAGTTACCACTCGTTTTCCAAGACACGCTACACATTGCAGCTAAATTTCGATGTCGTCTGCTAAAACCATCGATCATTTTACCTATGGGAAACTATATTTGTTCCTTGTACCACTTGAAAGAAATAGTGAAGATGTCAAGAACATTACATAACCTGCGACAATCAGACCTTCTTCCCGCAGACAAACAGAACTACCTTGCTGCTGAACGCATGTGTTCTGAACCTGTGTTACAACTGATGAAAGAAAATCCCGATGCCATGGCAACATATTTGTATCTCAAAATTATGAACTTGTCTATATCAGCGTTTAATAACTCAGAAAGTACTCTGCTAGAACGAGTGAAGTCAATATGGACAGCAGTGTTTTTTCTCCGTGCTTGGAGAACATGGCTTCAAGATAACGACTCTTATAACGTTAAGGATAATTTCATTACCGATAATACTTACTTAGGTATGCATAATATAAATACAAAGTATTAAATTGACTGACCATTTTCCATAACAATTTTCAGTGCTGTCCTCAGGGGTGTCATTTCAACTTTGAACCAAATTGAAAGTATAAGAAAATAATGTTGGGAGGGTTAATCCGGAGTTCAAATTTTTTGTCATGTACAAAATCAGCAATTTTTCAAATTACTCATTGAAAAAACAATATATTTTATTTTTGCCTGTTTTAATGGAAATTAACTGTAATTTCAGTGAATTTTGGATTTTTTTATTGTTTTTTCTTCTCATATTCTTAACTTTTTAAAACCGTCAAACCTCAGGGGGCAGGGGTGTGCCCCCGTCCTCTCTAAATGACGTCTCTGGCCTTCCTCCTCTTTTGGTGGGGTTACCTTTAGTCAAAGTTAGTGGAGTACAAACGGGTGCATTTCAAAGGAGGAAATTGTTACCGAAAATGTTTAGTCGTTTTACTCCTTGAGGGAAACATATCATATACATTGAGGGAAACATATCATATAGTTTATTTTCATTTACCATAAACAGAAGAAAATTACAAGAGGTGATAATTATGATTGTTAAAGTTCTTGAAAATTCTATCTATCTTTAACATGCATTTCAATTGAGAGTTGTGTTCACACGAAACTTACGTAAGTAAATAATATAATTCCATATTCCATTCCTTCCATTTTCTTAGGTATCGAAATCAATGCTCATTGCATCATATTGCTCATTCTCTTTCAAAATGAACAAGATTTCTTAAAGAACGTTCACATGCCTCATTATGGATCTCAGCAGTGCGAATCACTTTTTCGCAGCATGAGAAGTATGAGCAGCGTATTTTCTACCACTGTTAACTTCACCATTTTGGAGTTGTTGCATCGAGTGCACAGACTGGATGTTCAATTACTTGTCACATCAAGAGATTCAAAGGGTTTCACCGTCCCACGTAAACAGAAAGATAGCACATTTCGATTTGCCTCTTCCTCAGAACTGAGAACATCACCCACAACAGTTTCTTTTGACGAAATTCTACAAGTAATTAAAGAAGCAAAAGAAAGTGCTTGTTTCTACTTAGCTGAAATCGATCTTCAAAAGTATATGGGAACCATTCCTATTGTTCCTATAAGGAAAAGACAAACTTTTGAACACACAAATTCCGATAGTGACTCCAGTGATTTAGAAGAATTATCTACAGAAACTGATTTAATTCCCGACGATATTCAGCAAGACCTTGTAATGATAAATTATAGCGACAAATCTGATGCTAAACTCACTACAAGACATCCAAAAATAATTGAGAACAAGTATACCTCAATGCCAACTTTTCTCAATGTGAGTGGGCAGCCTCTGGACTCTTCTTCACAATATGTCGAAATAAAGAATGGTACAAATACAACATTAATAAAAAAGACAACAGCGCTGTATCTTTTACAAGATGTTGAAGGACGACTGTCAAGAGACAGATTAGGTCGTGTTCAAGGCCTAGGTGATACCAGTATTTCAAATCAGCACACACAAATTAAATTAGAAAAGCCCGAAAAAGTTAATGAATTAGTTATAGGAGATCTTTGTGCATTCAATATAGAGGGCACGGAGGATTGGCTTATCGGAAGAGCTATGCAGTTTTCATATATGACAGGAAGAAATGAAAAAAGCAGAAGTTACAGCTCTACTTATATAAATTTAGAAGACAGGCAATCGAATGTGAGAGACATAGGCGTTCTCTCTATGTGGTACCATTTAATATCGGAAACTGGCACAAAGCTTAAGCTAATGCGCTGTTCAGTTGAAGCACATGGTTATTGCAGTGTATCAAATTATCGCTGTACTCTTCCAGACAATGCTATTTTCAGTGAAAACGGAGAACTTTTCTTGCAATCCGAAAGTGCGCGTGCTATATCTGAAATAATGTAGATGTTTATAAATTGATTTATTACAATCGTACGCTGGTAAGTCAATTGTTTCTGTTTCAGTTGAATTTATTAATTATTTCATAGTACTTAATTTTTTTTTTATTATTATTTTCCAAAACATATACCCAAAATTGTAAGTTATGTTTCTTATTGACAGCCAATCAGTATAGTGCTGTTAACTGTAAAATTGAAATTTTATTGTTAATTTTTACAATATATATCTAACGATAAACAGAGTTAATGGCGGGAAAAAAATAGTATATAGATAACTATAGTTATTAAAACAACTTACTGGAGTAACAAATACTTGCTACCACTGAAAATTCATTATCGTATAGTACATGAATCTTGTATTAGTTAATAACTGTATCCAATGATTTTTATTTTGTTTCAGCCTCGCAGCTTTTACATATAAATATTCCGAAATGTAAATATTTTAGTTATTACTAAATAATTTCTAGAATTTCGTTGTACTCGTACTAGTCGTTTAGTTCAGTTATCTTCTTAAAGTGGAAAACAAGCAGTACCTTGGTATAATAACAGTACTTTATTGAGTTATACATGATTTTTAAAGATGCATTGAGTATATTTTTTAAGTTGTAATATTATGACTGACATTGTTGTGCATTGCATTTTCATAGATTTTGAATAAATTATAGACGGTTTTATATTGAATTGAGGAAATGCAATGTAGCTGAATAACTAAAGATTTAGAAATTTAATAATAAAGAAACATCCCAAAGTCATCGTGAATGTTTGACGATATGATAAGTGTTGTATACAAACCGGAACGAAATCCAAAGGTATTTAAGCGCAATCTTACGTTAAAGTTAATATTAATTTTGTGGACCTATGTTTGTAAGTTCATTTCGAAACTAATACCGTAATAAAAAAAATCGGCATTGACGCAGCATTAACCAGAATTGCTCTATCTTTTGTGGTAACTATTCCACACATTATGCATTTGAAAAAAGATATAGTATACAGGGTGTGTGAATAGCCATGCAATATCATATTTCTAGTAAGAAAAAATGTGTTCACACAGAAGCAGAGAAGATTTTTTACATACTAAAAATTCGACAATAAATGTATCATGTCACAGACCAATATTAAGTTGAATAACTACTGTGTAAGTATATTTTGCTTTTGTGAGCTGGAAGAATGCATAAATTAATTTCTTTTACTTTTTCATTTTCAGTATTATCATATTTTTGTCGTAATAATTAAGCATAAAACAATGAAATACAGGGTCAATTACTATTATTAATTAATATATTACATTTATACCTTGTTAATGCATCTGTATACTGTAGTTAAGTGAATGACAATTCATCTTTTGAATCAGTCAGATTTTTTTGTGGATTTAAATAAAACTATGTAGGCTATCTTATCAGTATATTGTAATAATTATAATTCTTGCAAATGAAATATTTAAGACTGCTGTATAATTATATGTTTTGATCAAGGGTATTCTTTGGTATAGTTTATACATATGTAAAATTAATATTGTTCGTGCTATTTGTGTATAACATTACTGTATTCATTTTAAAAGTAAAAAATAGGCTAATTTGTTCTAATTCTTTTCCTTGAATATTTGATACGATTTTTCATTTTCTGATATAGACACTTTGGAAAACCTTTGCAAATTATTGTCATTAAAAAAAACTGTTAAACCTGTATACAAGTACTTGTATTTTATAAAACAATATTGTCATCATTTTGGAAAAATAAAAAACAGAAGTAAATTATTAGATTTATAATTTATGTTGAATCCTACATTACTGCTGTAGAAAATGTGAAATGCGTTTGGGAACTTTTAAATATTGTTATTTTATTTCTTATATTAAGTCTATTGAACTTGATTAATAGGTATATACAGATATATAGATTGAATAAAATAGAAAGAATTAGAAATAAAACTCATTTCCGTCGATTAGGCTATTTCGTAAATCACACGTACAAGATAATCTGGATTAAAAGCTTTCAAAATTTGAAAAACATTAAAAAATCCACTAAAATCTTTGCAATAAAATATTGATAGGGATTGCCAATATGTGTGAAAGGTAGTAAATATCCGTACGAAACGTAAATCTCTTTATGAGAACAGGAATTTCTGTATACAGATTTTCAATCTTCAAAATGTCGTGAAAAGTTGAAATATCAATATTATCATTAATTGTTGATGGAAGGTTACTTGATGAGAATTCATAGTTATTTTTCTTATTTATAATATGTAGATGGAGTCTGTTCTCACGAATAAATACGTTTAAAGTTACGTAAATTTTCAACTTTAATAAAGTTGAAAATTTAATAAAGTTGAAAAAAGCTGAAATAACTTTAATAAAGTTGAAAATTTACGTAACTTTAAACGTATTTATTCTTGAGAACAGACTCCATCTACATATAAAATAATAATATTATCATGATCTCTGCAATAAAAGGTATAGGCCTAATATCAAGAATCAGTCAGTATAGGGACGTGCAGAAAAAATGTTATGGGCG
>JAQIWE010003224.1:0-12049 GCA_034698565.1 Campodea plusiochaeta | reverse complement strand
ACACTTACCATCAGGTTCTCCCCGAAATTGAAATGTATTTCCAACAATTGGCAATCCTGGTACAGCTGGTATCTTGTTATAATCTTGGAAAAATTTATAATTCCGAAAATAATTTACAAGTAATAGAAAAACCACCGTAAGTATGATATACAACATGATTGAAGGATGTTTTCTTACAACTACTGATATTTATAAAATAAAAATTATACACGAAGATAATATATCACTATGCAGTGCAGAGGTGCTTTATCAATATAACCTTTAGAACACGTAATCTTGTTATATTTATGATTACATAATCTGATAGTGTAATAAACTGTAATTTACTCATAATTTCTAAGTGATTTGCTGTCTCCTCCCCAGTTATATTAAATTTACAATTTTAAGGGCGTAATCATAAGCTATGTTTCTTTAGAAATTCGTAATTTTAAGATATTTTCATTTTCCAGAGTGGTGCAAAGTGTAATTTCCCTACCTTGCCTCCTCCTCGTTATTCCATTGTTATTTAAACTCACAAAAATAATATCAATGACAACTCTCCCTTGTCCATTGATTTCCGAAAGAAATTCGGCTGCGTTCAAGAAATATTTTTCATATAAACAGAATCATAATTACTATAGTAAAAGACGTCGTATACGAATATTCTATATGTTTTTATTTCATATCATAGCTACTTATTACCTGTTCACACACCAGTAGTTTGTATGAATGTAAGGAATATTAAATGTTATATGCAGTAGACTGTTCATAGACCGTCTACTTCAGAAGACGCATTTTTTTGTACTCTGTTATGTTAGTAAGAGTTTCCTTAGAAGAGAAAAAGTAACACGAGTGAAGTGTCTAATACTCTTTATTTCCATGATCTTCAGAGTAGTCAACTGTGATTTTGAAATGTAGGATGCTGTAATATTTATTTACAAGTTAGTAGCAACGTTTGTAATATTGAATTTCACGGCAATCAATAAACTATACTCCAAAACAATCATATGTATAGACGGCAAATGAAATTATCGGAAACGACCAGAAAGACAGAGCTGGATGGATCTTCGTTCGACTATAGTATGAACTTGCATGTACTTATGAGTTAGTGTGGGAAACTGAATAATAATGCCATTACATGTATCACCAGAAATAAGGACAACATTTATTCCATTATTTGCGTTATTCTTCGTTCAGATAAGTACTTACGAATTACATGGAAATCATACGAAAGTTGAAACTAAATACTTTGACATTTTGGTTCGTTTAGTGGCATCTCAACGAAAATATAATTACACTACAACATTGATTTTGGACAAAATAAAGTATCCACCATCAAATTTATTTTCTTACCTTCACAACGTATCTTGGACACCAACGAAAATATTCCTTGCGGCTAAAACATTTCCTAAACCAGTCTATGCTTTCCACGGTAAATGTAGTTTTGAAGAATTTGTATTGGCTTTAAAAGTATCTGATAAAGTTGGCGAACTTGAACTTACCTTTTCACTGTTGAGTTTATACTCTCAATATAGACCTTGGAATATTCGTGACAAATTTATAGTGTATCCGTTAGCAAGAGATGATTTACCTCAGTTTCTGTACAAAAAGAGACGTTCAGAGTTAGTAATGGCACCCATTGATGGAGTTTCATATTCAATGGGAATGAAGCACATTGCAATAGCACATGAAACTGCTGATTCCAAATTGCGATTGGAATATGTATGCTGGTTTTGCTTAAAAGACAAGGTTACGTTCGTGGAAATTGGTGTTTTCAATTCGAAATATGTACCAGAGACTGTAATTTTATTTCCTGAACAAAATGCATTAAATTTCAAAGGAAATAAGTATTATTCCGGTACAGCTGATCACTACGTTTTTAAATATTGTTCCCAGTACCTCAATTTTACTCCAGTGCAATATGGTGGCTATCATCTATTTGACGCTCCAATTGCAGACGCTCCACTTGATAGTAGACTATTGCATACATCTGCATATGACACCATAAAACTCATATTTGCAATGAAAGCACCAAAGGAAACGTACTATCCACTGAAACTGCCATTGAGACTGTTGACTCGTGATTCATGGCTCGCTCTATTTCTGTCAACGACGTTAATGTATCTGTTTTTAAATATCAGTTACTATAAATTAGGGGATCCATTTTATATTCTTACTGAATTTATATTTAGACCGTTATTACAGGATGACATAAAAATTCCAAGAGGTAGTAAACCCAGATTTATTTTGCTACTTTGGAGTATGACTCTTTATTTGATTACAGTGCTTATATCTGCAAAATATACAGGAGTAATGATGTACGAAGATTTTGCCTATCAGCCTCAAACTTTCGAAGAATTACTCGATGCTAATTACACAATTCGTTCGACAGTCACTTTCTTCACGTTCTTCGGATTTTTTCCAGCAAATTCAACGGTAAAGAATCCATTGTTTGTTAAAGTAAACATTTGGCCAGCGGGATTCCCATTAATTTCAGGAGAAATGTTGACGGACTTGCAGTATAACGAAAGTTTAATTATAATCGGCGAAAATAAATTCCTTGAAGAATTTCACGACTATTTTAGTTTAACCGCCAGTGGTAAATCATACATAGCTCTGCACTATCCGGAAGAGAGCGACTTGTTCTTACGGAGTATGATTTTCTTTGGATTACACATTGATGTAGATTATTTCGATAAATGTGTCCATCGATTAAATCAAGCTGGCAAACCCACACTCAATAAAGAATTAATTGAAAGAAGAGGAGAGTTTATAAAATCTCAGTTTGAAAAGATGAAGAACGATGTGCTATTAGATCGTCGTTCTAATAATAAAGTGAAGGTGTTGACTCGTCATCATGTACTTAGTGCATTTCTTCTTCTTGGATTATTTGGTGGTGTAAGTCTGTTAGTGTTTGTTGCTGAGAACTTACACCATGAAATAAAAAGGTAAGTTAACACCATTTGTATTATAACTATGATGCTTCAGTGAACCATTTTAATCAAAATTATTTTACAATTATTTTAATATGTTAGTGGATAAAATACGAGTAGTGTAAGCCATTATAACTTAACACATTGTATTATTATTGTGTTTTTTTGGCATTGACTTAATGACATAATAAGATTCTCAGGGATGTCTACTATTTATAATTCACACAATAAAGCTGTCTCTTTTCAGTTGATTTTGTGATGAATTTGACACAATAAAGATTGTAGGAGCTGATTTTTCATATCTTTTAAGCAGCAATTTCTTCCAGTCTTCAACAAATATTCCTGCAGGTTTCTCCAAGTATTTTTTAATCCAACTTGGCGGTATATCATAGACAATTTCATGACCGTTTTTAAAGAAATACGGAATTAGTACAAAAATCTATGTCGATATTTCAGTGAAGTTCCTTTACTTCGAACAAAACTATATAACAAATGGTAATTTAACTACTTCAGAAATTGGAGTTATATTGACTCTCAGAAATAAAAAAAAAATTGTAAATTTTTCAAGCATCCACCATGAAACCTCAGAAGGATTAAAGTTAAATTGTGCTGAATTCTATAGATATTACCATTAATTTATAAGATACCATAATTATGGTGACTGCAACAACTTTTATATTGAAGAAACTTCAGAAATATTATTACAAGAAGATTAAAAAGAAGAATCTTGAAAGAAATCGAATAGAAAGTCTTGAAAAAGATCAGGTCTTGCAATACATTTCGATTAAATTCGCAGACTATAAGGTTAATAATTTCATAATATCCAACATTGTATAGCTATGCATTCACTTGACTATAACGGCGCCAGCAACTCATTATAATACGATTGTTCTGAGTATCTGAGACGTAGAAGTATACGTGCGTTGTTATAATACTGTACATTGCACACGCAATCTTTTTTTACGATAAAATTGCGTTGAGATTATATGCACCCATTTATTATACCAGGAGAGTATTTAAACTTATAAATCAAATAGAATACCACTTATTGTAAGTTTTCTGGCTTCCCACATGCGTGAAAATAATGCATTTTTTTTCAGGTGTTGCGAGCCATGTAAGAAGAGAATTCAACAACTACCTGGCAGTGCCAATCGCTGGATTTTACTGTCAAAAACTCAACACAAGTAATTTATGTTATTGCACTCATATATGAATGCAGTTATATGACTATGTTATTACAAGCATTTATATGAGTGCAATAATAATTTATATTTTTATGTGTATCCCCTTGCTTTTTTATAGAAAAAGCATTTATATTATGAAATATATTTTCTCGGTTCTTTACATTGAAAGAATAAATTTGCATCTTCAAAGAGATTCGACTTCGAACACATGTGCGCTGCATAAAGAATATTGAAATACTCTAACAAATTGAGCTTCCCAGGTAGATATTTCCTTAAGCTTAATTTTTTTTTCTAGATACAGCTCTGGCGAGTATGGTTTTTTTAGCAATCATGTTCTTGAGCAATGCAGCATCTCTCCGGTATGGAAAACGTTACTTTAAAAGTATTTTAATTATTATTACTTGCTTCAACATTTATTATGTAAGTTGACACAACATTAATAGAAAATAGTACAAATAAAATAAATAGCATAAATATATATTATTAGTTTTATTTCTTATATATATTTATTTACATACTCTGTTTACATATAGTAAATTGACAGATGCCACAGAATAAAAATATCAAATTAATTACAATAAAATATTTTTAGATTAGATTTTGTTTTGGAATAGATATGGTTGTGCAGAACGTGGATGGAATCCTTCAACACGCTCATGACAATTTCTTGAACCAGTTTTTTTTTTTTTTTTTTTTTTTTTTTGCAGGCCAAATCTTCTTATAAATTTATCTATGAAGAAATTTGTAATAGTTCATCTGGCGCCAATGTACAATCTTTTAACCTCTACACTGTTCAAATCATATTTTTCAACAAAATATGGAGCTGTGGAATTGCAATGCAGTTGTTTCTCTCCATGGACTCTCACAGCTTGTTCGAGATCATCTTCAAACCTGATTGTAGGATCAAATATGAAACCTTTTTTCTCGTTTTTTAATGCAATAATATCAACACGTTTGTTAGAATCACCTCAAACAAGAAGAAATTCGAAATTTTTACTTTTTTAATTAAGAAACAGCAATATTTCAATCGTTTTTAAAAATATACGGGAATTTTAATGAGAATTGACGTAATTTTAGAGAAATTTTACATATTTTAATGCAAAAATTCAGGTTTTTGTCGTTTTTCACTTTTATTTGCTTAGAATTTTTTCTTTATTTTTTAAAAGTCCAGTCGTAAGAGGAGGGCCCGGGCCCCTCGCCCCCTTCTCAATCCGCCCTTGCTGTGGTGACGTAAATTTCGCAAAAGACTACCTCTGGGTCAACTGCCAAGGAGGTGTGCAAGGGTTTCAATCTCGATATTCCGATAGCTGTTAGAGACAGGTATAGCAAACTATAAAACGATAATTCGAAAGACAATTTATTCTGATTCTGAGTAAGTGTCAATTTTTATGGTCTAATCTTTACTAACGCTAATCGCGTTTAATTCTACCTGTTTTTAATAAAATTTAAAATAGTAAGTGATTAAAATACTGTAATAATAAAAGCACGAAGCTACATTATACAATATGTTTATTTCAATTATATGTTCCTTAATTTGTACAAGCGCAAGACATGAACATTTTCAGTATGACAAAAATTATCTCCTTGGTGTAAAACTGAGTACTAATTCATCACGTGATCTTAACACGAGATCTGCTGGATGTACAAGTTTATCTCTTGGTGTAAATGATTTTACAGTGAAGTTTCTCAAAACATGTGAAAGAACAGTCTTCTCTTCCATCACTGCAAATTTCTGACCTGAAATAGAATAAATGTAACCAAGTTTGAAAAGTTCTCACGGAAGTGCAGATGGTTGAGTAGATAGTAATAAAAACTTGAGAAACGAAGGGTTTTCCACTCCCCTATTCCGGTAGACAGGTTTTAACGTGTATATTACGACTGTATTCCGGATTTCATGTGTATTCCGGTGTACATGAATTATCACAGCGAATTACTCCTCATTCAGAAGAAGAATATACTAACACTAATTTCTATAAAACTATACAACGTTGTATAAAAACAATGATTAGTTTGTTGACAAACGAGAAAGAGTATTGTACGCGTACTTTTTTAGGCTCCAGTAGGGAAAGAATTCTCAAGTTGCAAATTTATAGAGAGGTCAAATAACCCTCTAAAGTGAGAAATATTTCCTGTAGTTGGAGCAAGTATAGGTTCAAATTGTGTTATGAGTTAGTAATTAAAAATATGGTTGTCGACTGCTATGAATGAAATGACTTGAATAAATTAATGTTTCATTTCCATTGAAAGTCAATATATTATGATTATGATTATTATCAACTAGCATTCAATCCACTGATGGTGATTAATTGAGGAACATTCATATAAAAATAAAGCGGTCTTGATGGTTATAAAGAGATCTTGATGGTTTCCCCTTCTCTGCTCTGGTTAATAGCCCTGTTGATTAAACCCATCAAAGGTGATGAACTCATTACTTTAAACCTAGAGGATATTAAATTCTGAGCCTTTAGATACATGAACCTACATACCAATACAATTCCTTGATCCTGCACTGAAAGGTACATAAGCATATGGACTTCTTCCTCTGGTATTCTCTGGTAAGAATCTATCTGGATCAAATTTCTCTGGATCAGGAAATACATCAGGATCACGATGAAGCTTATAAGTAAACATGTTGCAATTGCATCCAGCTGGAATCGTATAGTCGCCTGAAAATATTTAGTGTTTGTAAATAATGTGAAAAATCAACGTATTATTGTAACCGTGAGATTCATCATCTCTTCAAATAATGATATCTGATATACAAATGGCTTCTTTATTTATTTATTTTTTAAATATTTAGAACAAGAGAAATTTCACCTCCGGTGTAGCGAACAGTCGTAATCTTTGTGATAATTATCAATGCAAAACTCCTGCTAACAGAGCTATATATATATATATATCGACGGCTCGACACTAACATATTGATAATCTATTCCATTACATTATACAGTTTTAGACAATTACTTGTCTTACGTTGACCTAACAAGCATGAATAAGCTTTTTTAGTTGAAATGCCCACTATGTATTTTATTTCCAAAGTATACTCAAAATAACTTTAGCTAATCTTTCATTATGATATGACAGAATCGAATGATAAAAATAATCACTAAGCTATTATTACATAACTTGATTCAATCATTTTTAAAAGCATCTTCCTTAGTTTTGTAAAACCTACCAACTTTGAATGGTTCCGTTATGTATCGACCAAAGAAGGGAACACTGGGATATATTCTTTGAGATTCTTTAATACACAATTCCAAATATTTCATTTTCGTTAAGTCTTCCAATTCAACTGGTCGATCTGAATCTCCGAATATTTCATCCAGTTCTTCGTGAAGTTTAGCCTATATAGGAACATCGTCAATCAGAAAAACAGTTATTGTGCTTAGATGAAAAAAGAACCTTACTTGGTGTTCTGGATTATGTCCTAAGAGAAACAAGGCCCAAGAAATACCAACAGACGTTGTGTCATGACCCTGAAAGTATAAATTAAACAGAAAGTGAATCACAGAAGCGATAAATTACGAAGGAAAGTTCAATATCAAATTTTAACGAATTCAGGAATTATTAATTCATTAATTATTATTTATTGACAGTTAAAACAGATATTTTCCAGTTACATTAACTTGACAAACACATGATTAACATGGGATGTAATAAAGAGTAACAAAGAAGATAAAATGAATAAGCTAGCTACAATAAAGTAAGAAGATTAAAAGAATTAAAACATTACTATTGAAGAAATATTATCATATTGTTATACTACTTTTTAGAGAATTTTATGTATAGTGACATAATATTTAAAAAAAATTACATTACAAAATATCTATAGAAGAGGTAAAAGAAATAATAATAAAAAATTAAAATGATACTATTAAATTTTTGTGCAAATTTAAAAAAAACCCAGATAATTTAATTTCCGAGATCAGAAATGCCAATTGAAATATCCATATTTCAGTTCATTTCGTTATTTTATGTATGTAACAAATGACCTACACTCTTTATAAAATCTATTAATTTAACTTATAATAGCAGTTTCGGTGCAAAGAGAGAATATTGTTACAAAATCTGGGGAGGTTAAAAATACTTTATAGCGCTGAAGCAGTAATACATTGACATTTCTTACCTCAAACATAAACGTATCAACTTCTTCTCTTAAAGCTTCGTCATCTAATACATTTTCTTCTTTTTCTGCAACATCCAAAAGTAAATCTAAGAAAGCCATTACTCTCTTCTTCTTTCCAGCATAAATATCATCCTTATCAACGGTTGCAATTTCTCCATCACCATTTGCTTTTGTTAATGCTCTCTCAGATTTACGATCTCTTATGACCTGAAAAAATAGAGTTTTATGATAATTGCTTCTTTTGGTTTTTTTATTATATCCAAAAACATCTATGGTATAGACACAGGCTTTTAAAGAAATATTTTGTGACATCTCAAGCAAGATATATTTCAGTAAAAAAAATTCTGGATTATGTAAATGTAACTATATCCAATTTCTCATAAAAGAAATTTTTCCTGTGAAATCATTATTGTTATAATCTGTTTTCTATTCATTCTTGTGTGAACTCAGGAAGGCCAGCAAATAACACTTTAGCAATGCAACTGAAAATAACAGGAATTATATATTTTAGGAGAAAGTTACAGTGATTTTTTTTATTGAAAAACATGTACCTGATGGTAATTTACCTTCTTTGTAAAGCCATGTAAAACCTCTAATGCTTTCTTCTGTTTATTTCCATCTTCTGTGAAATTGAATAAAAAGTCTGATTGTTTTATGACAGATCTGGTGCGAATACTGATAATAATACCAATACTGAAAATAAACGAAGAGTAATAAAATATATGAAACAATAATGGTCGAAGGTCTCTGGCAGTCTCTTGGAGGTCAGCTAATGTAAGTGAATAATTTTTGGCGAGTTATTAGTCTCTGTTTCTATCTGTAACGTTCCTTTTTTTCTTTCTTTTTTTATGGATAGCAGGTAGAATTTTAGAAAACGTTACTTTTTTTATTCCATTCACAAAATGGGTCAAATTTACGGAATGTAAAAATTTAAGAGTGAAGGTACTTATGTAAATTAGTAGTTTACATATGAGTGATAGAACTATTTTGGAATCAGTACAAATTAATGTTTTGGAAGAAGGGTGATCAACTACGAATTAAACTGCCAATATGATAGCATTCAATTCTGCAATCAAAATTCCTTAATAAGTTGGTAATGAGTAAATAAGAGGCATTGATTATATTTTTGAACATAGAACGTTGCATTTGTTTCTCCCATCTCATAAACATATGAACCGTCTATATAAATAATTATTTCCTATTTGAACTTTTAATGAACTGTTGCTCTGAAAAGAGTTCTCGCATGAGCTGGTAGAAGATCTTTTTTGACAGAAGTTGGTAATTAGAAAACTTCTGGTATTGTAATGCTGGGCAAGATTCCTTATGGAAGAGTACATACCCACGTGCACCATCGAACTGAACGAGCAAGTGGCAGAAACATGCAAAGATGGGGAAAGGCTGGCAAAGATGGGGAAACGGGGTCCAAAATTAACTTTCGGCGATCCGATACGATTTTTAAAAAGAAGTGTTGTAAAAAACGGAAAAATAATCATTAAAAAAGAGAAATTTCATAACTATAGAAGAATTCATATAATAAATTTTTCGTCTTTTCAGAAAGTCAGAATAGTATTATTAAGGAGTAACAGATTCTACATCTCAAACAACTACAAAGAATTTTTTATTATACTTACTCTAAGAGTGCATTTACATATTCATTGTGCTCTTCGACTTGAGCATTTATAGGTTTTCCCATTGCTGTTTCTAAAAATAAGGAAGAAACATAAAACATAAACATTGCATATATTCAAATAAAACAAATGAATTCTTTATTGTATAAGTATGGAGAGTTATTACCAATATATTTCTGGCATGAAAAGCCCACAGACTAATTTAAATCACAATATTTATTTAATTATGATTGTCAGAGGAGACTATAGGAACTTGCTGACCTTATTTGTTTTAAGGTGAATTAATAAATGTGAAACCCATTATTTTTCAAGTGTTGTACTCGTTAGACTGGTAACTGATTCATGACCTTCTATGATTTTCCGTATAACATAATAGAATCCTTTAATTAATATTTAATTAGTGTTGCTATATTTGATTGTCTTTTAAATATAGTATCTAAAATTTCAAAGCTATTTTTTTATTTTTTGTCTTTTAATTTCAATTTCTTTCATTGATCTCAAAGCTCAACAGACGGAAGGAGCAGACATCCCAATCAGAAAAAAATGTATATAGAGTCAAGGCCAACACATTTACTCGATTATTCTCCCCTCTATTAAATCTAATGACTCAAGTAAATGTGGAAGAGATAACTTAATATGAAAGAAAATTAAAAGAAAATCTGCCGATAGGGTTTGCACTGAAAAATAAAACCCTTTGAAAGCTCTTTCTGCGCTTTTTTGTAAATATTATTGTGATTTCTTTGTTTGACAAGGGATTTCAATACTAAAAATCACTGCTTGTGGGAGTCAATAGAAAGTTGGTGATATAAAATTTATGTAAATTCTGCTTTCAAACTAACTTACCACAAATAATATCTAAAGTACAAAGAGAAATCATTAATCTTATATCAATTCTTTTGCCATCTGATTTCTTCAATTTCTCCACGAGGATTTCAGATTTAGAATTAAATACAGGTAAGAAGTCTTCCAATATCTTAAAGTGAAAGGCTGGAGTCAACATTTTCCTACGATGAAACCACTTTTCCCCTGCAAAATAATAGTTAACATTATAGTTTTTTAGTATATTGAAAGAGTTATGAATAATACATTTGTGTAAATTACAGAACTCAGAGAGATCAATTTTTTCTGAAGTACAAAGTCATGCTGTTGTTTAAGGTAACAAGTACTATTCGAAAATAACCAATAATGACAAATCCAGACAAATTTTTCTATATCAAAATGTTATATATATGGTTGTGGAGAATGTGGATGGAATCCCTCAGCACGCTCATGACAATTTCTTGTTTCTTAGTGTTACTGGTCTGAAATATTATGTAGAAATTGATCAATAAGTTTGAATAGTTACTTTGTAAACTGCAGAATATAGATCGCTTAGTGTAAACATTGATTGAATACGCGATTCGCTGAAATTTTATTAAAATCTGGCTGAAAACGTACCCTTGCTTGTTAACAATCCAGTTCCCAACCAGGCATTCAAAAATGCGTAGAGGAATCCTTTCTCGATATTTGTTTTGTGCGAAAGCAATGCCTGAAATAATGATAATAGAATTGTCATTTCAGTCAGAATACCATATTCATACTTAGTATTTTTATATAATTTGTATTAGTGCACCACTTATTGTTATGTATAGTAATAATAATTTCTGTGGTTTTCATGAACGTAAATTAATTCGCCATGTTATTTGACTTTCTACAAACAATTGAAATTAATCGTAATCTTCGTAGTTTATTTATTTCCAACTGAACACAGCAGTTTAGTTAATCCCTTTAACAATATTTACCTCTGCATTTTTCTATTTATTATTGTTTTTGACATATTTTGATCTCCTCCCTCCCCTAATTCCCTCCCCAAAATCGACGTGGACATCTATGAAGAGTTCCCCCCTTAAAACTTCAATATATTTACTAAGTCTGTGCCTTAAAACACTAATTTTTGTAAAAAAGAAATGTACCTCACCAAAGTATGAGTATTAAGTGTTCAAAAAATTAAATTTCCTAATTTCTCAGTTTCATTTTCAAAATTTTCTTCCATATTTCGCTCTTTCTTCTCGTCAAAATAGATTTTTTTTTTAATCGTAAAATTAACTTATTCACGTGGATATTCTCTTATCTCCCCCCCCCCTTTTCTGGACAGCTGTGGACAAACTATGACCTCCCCCCTAAAGTGTCCACGTGGATTATGGATGTTTCCATACTGCT
>JAQIWE010003223.1:0-12051 GCA_034698565.1 Campodea plusiochaeta | reverse complement strand
CGAAAAAATACCCCAAAAAATCGCCGATTTTAAACATTTCGCATTTATCGCTAATGCGAAAATTTGGTACCTTTAAATATGTTACAAATATGGTATATAATTTCTTTTCTTTGAAAATCACAAATCAGTTTTCTTCAGAAATTTCAAATAATACATGTGGAAAAATAATTTAAAAAACACAGTAAAATTTTGAAAAATTGTAATCACTAAGATATCACACCTTTAAGTCTGAGTTTACTGAGCTTCTCTCAAAATCTCAAAACATCCAAAAGGGTTAAATATAAGAGTGAAACTGACCTTCCCTCCTGCAATAGACATGAAATCACTGTTGGAAAGATGTAACCTATGATCATTCCCACGTGATTTCTCTACCAGTGTTGTAACTAATGTAATCATCTTCTCTAATGAAGCTGGTTTACATTTATTATCTTGTTGTGGTGAGTGAATTGCTATTACTTCTTCCTGATTTTCCTGATTATCACATGTAACCTCCATCTGTGGAAAGTAAAATTTGTGTGTCAAAGACGCTTTCTTTAAAGTTGAGATTTAGATATTTATGGATGACGAAAAAAAATTATAAAATCTGAGGAAATTTAATATATAGCTGAAATGGAAATTCTCTAGATAGACCAAACAATACAGCTAGCTGTGGTGGAAAGTCAAAGATAATTGCAGAAATGTCACAAAAACAGACAAATTTAATAAAACTTTACATTTTGATTTACCACGCATTTATCCTCATTACTTATTCAGTGATGTCACCATCATAAATAATGATAGTTTATGACTTATTATTATTATAACCTGAATAGCCGAATTAAAATGTTATTAAAATCGATCTATACTTCTTGTCAAAACCAATTAAAACTGACTTCTGGTTATTTAAAATTAGCACACAAGATTGAAAAAAATATATATCATAAAATTGGAAGGGGAAAATAAAAGATATAAACTACAGATAATAATAATAATATGAACTAGGCCCACACCATATTGGAATAACAGATGCACTGAAATAAAAACATCTTTCCAAGAAGAAAATTTCTGTACAGCACCGTACATCCAATGTAAAAATCTATTTTTATAAACCACAAGTAACTGTGACTTACCCCTTCTGGATTTTTGTTTCCTAAGTAGAAGTTAACCATAGTTGTAATAGAATTAATGTGAATTAAAAACTGACATTCTTCTTCTCCCATCCTACTGAATTCATGAAGGAACGTAAAATATTCAGTCAAATGCTTTAAATACGGTTTAGCACAATTCTCCATCTATAACAGGAAAGAAATATCTTTGGTGAGTTTTGCTAGGACTACTATATGTGGAGGTATTTCAACAGGAGTTTATAGGATTATTTTCCTCATAAAAATGTATTCAAATTATCTCTATCAAGTCAATCACATTCGACATGGTTAATCATACGGCATACAATGAATATGAGTGACTTTTTTATTAGAATTAAGGAATTACAAGTTCAGTTTAAAATAACTTTTAGTAGGTGTAAAAGTACATGAAAAACGACCTACTAGTACACCATAATGTATGCTAATAAAAAAATGTACTTTCCAAAATACATAATATCGAAAATAACTCAGCCTAATTGTTCCTTACAAAGTAGTTTATTAAAACCATAACTTACTAATAAAATAATTAATCTGTTTTAAAACATTAGAAATCTATGAAATCATTGTTATTCTCAGTATTTCATAGAAACACAATTTAAAATTAACAAGAGACAAAAACTTCTCACAGATTTCCACATGTTAGGGAATAAAAATAAATTATTGATGCTTGTATAATGATGAAAAATTCCAACTCACACAATAAACTTAATTTTTTTGTAAATTTCTTATTTAGTGATGACTTACCAAACTTAGTAATTTTCTAACAAATCTGGTAACACATGAATGCTGTCCTATTAGTGCTATTTTCTCTTCTTCAGTCAAATCATTTTCAGTCGTTAATGGAAGTAAATACGTTTGATACTGTACAGGTCTGAAACAGATAATTAAACATTTTTTACTTTTCCTTCAATTAATGACGGTCTTTTTCAATTGGAAATTAAAGTACAATAAATTTAATTTCCAAAACCTATCAATAAGAACAATGACTTATTTGAGCACTTTAAAAAAATGCTCATAGAAATCTAAAATAAAAATATTGAACAGTTCATTGCAGTATGTTTTTCTGAATAGGATTTCAGTCATCTATTTTTTATTTATCCATCATAATCTTACCTTAATTTTTGAATCACAAGAATACACAGCCTTTGAAACATTTGTCTGACCATTTGATTTGGACATCGAATAAGAATTTGTACAGGCCACCAGTCATTAGTTGCCATATGATCTAAAAACCACTCACATGATGCTTGAGAGGAATTGAACTGTTTTGTTAACATCTCAATCCACTGGACCATTGTTGGCTATATTTAGGAAAAATTAAGAATGTAGATGTAGATTACACAATTTTATAACATTATACACTTTAAAGATACTTATAAGTTGCTTTTCATTAAGATTCTAAATGTTCCTAAAGATAATTAGGAAAACCCATGTATCCCTCAATCAAACCTCTCCCTAAAAATGTCCTTTAAACCTTTTCCTAATATCATGCTCGCTTCCAAACAAACAACCATTTCTGTTAGATCCTGAAGATAATATGTACAGCACTTGTAATCATACGAAAATGGATCAGCAATAGGCCTACTGTATTATTTGTAGTTTGTTTGTTTGAATCCGCCCGAGATACCACATCCGCATTGAGCAGTTTATTTGGGCTCTCAGCATGGAGAATACATAGTTTATAGAACAATAAATATTATCTTATTTCTTGGGGAACCCACTAAGCCACAAAACATGAGCAAGAGCCCCAGACACCAGTGCGTCTGACAGATCGCTAAAGGCGGACAAAAACGCTTAAGTCAGAACTTAACACAACAGGCCTAAAGCTCACAGTGGCAAATAACACTGTCATCTAATGTGATTGTTACTATGAAGTAAGCCAACCTTTGACCCGAAAACAACTTGCAACGGAAAATGTGACGGAGAGAGGCAGAGACTGGCTAAGCCCGTCTTTTGGCATCAAACACTTTTTATATGACAAATTAGCGCAAACTGTCCCATAGTTGCACAGCATCAGCACAGAAGATCGTTATTTATGAGTTCCACTAAGAAATAAGTGAATCTGATAATATGTACAGTTCTTGTAATCATACAAAAATGGATCATCAGCAATAGGCCTACTGTATTATTCTTATAGAAATCAGATTGAAGCCATGTTTAGGTTTAAAATTTACTCTTACCATCCTGGTGGCATTTTACGTAATTCTCCATGGATTAGTATGAGAGAAAAAAATCACTTCTATATAATGATAATGTTACTATATATTAATGCAAAACATCTGAGCAAAAGTAAACTGACTGATTAGAAACAGTGTACAATGTTGAAGTTGTATAAAATCTGAATAAAGTGAAAATGACACTATAACTTTAAAAAAGAGTTGCTGACACAAAAAGAAAAGATATTACAACACAACAAATACCTATTAATAAAGTGACCAGAATTTCAATATTTTGTGATGGAAAACATACAATCATAAGTTATTTTCCATGCAAAACTGAACACTGTTAAATTAAATATAACGAACTGCAAGTTTTAACTTTAATTAAAGTGTTAGGACTGGGTGTACCAACTTCCAAAGTCAGTACACTCAGTCCTAACACTTGAACTGTTAAATTAGTTATCCTACCTTTTCTTTGGCATGAATGAAAGTTTCTAAGAAGAATGATGCTGCTAACTTTGTGGCTGTTACGGTTACATCACTCTGACTCATCAAAGTTTGAGGTACGTAACCACACACTTGAGAAATAAAACTGGAATAAAAAGAAAATTGTTACCACTGGTGAATTGAAAAGAATGATAGTTATATTACGAAACTTAAAGCATTTCAGACAAACCAAATGTAAATTTGAAAAATCTAGTTGCTCTAACTTAAAAAAATTATTTCTAAACTCAAACTACATGGTTTATCAGTCAAGGAAATCCAAAATATTCAACCATCCTTTTTTTGTGTGTCTGAAGACTCAGCAACATAAACAATTGAACTTCTACAAAGTGTCTTTATTATAAAAAGACTAAATAAGTATGATAACTGTTACGACGATAAACATTTAAATTACATGTAAATTAAATTACTTAAAAATGTTATTCTTTCAACAAAAAATTAACACACTTTGAAAGTTAGAAAAAGTATTTTTAAACAGACTTGCACAATCAAGATAAATTTTTTTGTAGTTAAATTTCTTACTTGAAATAAGCATGTTGAAATATATGTTTTTCTTTAATGAAATCCATATTGTCGTGCCAAATCCATTCTACTAAGTCTGTTGATAGTTGAATAGAACGTGAATGATGAGGATATAAAAGAGGTTGAGTAGAAACAACTGCACTGGAATCACCTATGAAAACACAAACATTTTATACAATGCTACTCATAGGAATTATGTATAAATAGGATCAATTATTACAGATTAGTTAGAGTAATTGTGAAACCTAAAAGCACTATTTTCCCTGGGTGCAATAACATTATATTTAGAGTTGTTTGGTTCAGTTGAGGATCTTCTTAAATATTAATAATAGGCTTCTTCTCAACAAATATATCTTTTATTTCTCGACAATTGTTTCGGCCTCACAGGACCATTATATTCCCTTTTCACAGCATTTATAAAGTTGCTTCTTTTCCACAGCTGACTTCAACTCTATTAAAAACATGAGTGAACAAACTTTTAACTTACTTTTTGAACCACTTTGCTCACATTTTCTAGCAGAAGATCTCTCATAGAAAAGCATATAAGCACTGTTGGTTTTTTCCAGACTCAAATCCAAGAATTTATCAGTTACAGTGTCATATGTTTTACTCTGAAAATAACATAATATTTATTAAATAAAGAATGAAATAAAGAATAATTAAAATGTTAAAAATTGTTTAATGAAGTGATGAACTTACAAGCATTTCTCCACCAAAGCATTCAGCAGCAATTTGATTTGGATCAAATGGTTTGACTTCAGCATCATTGAATAATAACCATTTATCTCTACCATAAGAACTACCATCTCGAATAAAGCTAGAAAGAAACAAATTTACAACAGTCAATGTTTCAATATAGTTACAGATACAATGTCAACCATTTATAGATACTACATCATATTCATTACATTAACCAACAGTACGTTAGTCAAAAATAAATATCTGTATTAAATAGAACATTCTACTTCAAAATCCAGAAAGCAGAAACTATTGTCTTTTAAACACATAAAATGTTTACAAATATTTGTTTAATTGTTGTTACCTGTAATAATGTCCTCCATCTGCAGTTCCTGTATGTACTGTAACACCAATTAAATCATATTCTAATCTTTCTTTCTCATCATATGATCCATCTTCACTACCTGCACTACTACCAGCAACATCACATGACATTGAACAATCTATAATATACAAAATGCAAAGTCAACATTCATAACTCTAAACTTCTACAGGTTAAACTCCATTTCATGTAGGCTACATTTATTTTTACCATCATCATTTCATTAACACAATTAAAAGATTAAAAAGGGGGGGGGGGATGCATTTATTACAACAATGAGCTTATACCCTTTTTAATTTGTATAATATTAAAAAAACATGTGGTACAATAGCATTAGCTAACACTTAAAACCTTACATAAGTCTATTTTTATTTCTGCTAAAGGATTTTACATTGTAGACAATATTTATATCAGAACATTAGAACATAAGTAGGCTATTATTTAGATAAATATGGCTCATGAAAACTTACTTATGTTTTACAATATTTTATTAGTAAATAAGACTTCAACAGTAAATCTGACAGACTTATTTAATTAACTCCTACAACCAGAATTTTCTGAGGAAACCTTTTCAGTTTAAAATAATGTTTGAGTTTAATTTAACAAATACAATAACCAGCACTATCAAATAACCAAAACCTTTCTCACCTTGAAACTGCTGTGGTAATAATGAATTTTCTATATAAGCTTTCATATCTAACTGCAGTGGAAATGAGAAATATGTGTTCACCTTTTCTTTCTGCATGGTAACGTAATTAAAAGTGTACCTCATTATATTAAAACATAAAATCTGAGGAAGCTTCTTAAAACACGCTCTGAAAAAGAATTTGAATAAATACATGGATTTTTTATATCTAAATATTAAAGGTTATGTAAAAGGATTCTGAACATTTTCTGATCAATATGATGTTATTTTTCCATGTCCAATTGTCCATTGGTGAAAGAAATTTATTTTTTAATAATTTTACTTCTACTATTCTGGTTTTAGAATTTTGGGAAATTTTCAAGGGTTGAAAACTAGAAACCTCAAAACTTCTTTACACAATCAACCAACTTGAAAGATAAAAACATTATCATGTACAATGATTTTTTCTTCAAATTTAAAAAAGTAGAGCATTCTGTGAAAAATGATTCCTAAGATATAACCCTTTGAAGAAATCATATGTCACCATAACGTCATGGTGACAGATCATTAAAAGCTACTACATCTGTAATGGATTGTACGAATTTAATATAATTATATATTTTTAAATTCATTAAAAAATTCCTGGAAAATAATATCAAATTATTCTCAAAAATCCTTTTACACATCCTTTAAGTAGTGTAAACAATTAATATATTTCCATACCTTTTTTCAGCTCTAACTTTGGCACTGCATTGTGAACATGTATACATATTATCTCCTTCTAACATATCTTTCACTGTAACTTCATTTAATGATTCATAGATGTTTCGAATATCAGTTACTTGACATCTCACTGTATAAAATTCCTCAATAGTGCTGCTAACATGTGGACAATCCTAGTTTAAATAAAAACAGTATAATTAACTCCCAACCTAAATTTAAAGTGAAGTATTAACTTACAAGTGATACTACGTTGTTACTCAGTTGTCCTCCAAATAATGTTTTTACAACTTTCTTTAATTCTGGTGAAATTTCTTCTAATTTTGAAACCAGATTGATGAAAAACTCAGTCATATCTTTTTGATCTCCTGTATTCAATGGTTTTTCCTCCATTGTATACACTTTGCAAAAACTGCGAGGATCATAAGCCTTTCTTTCACTCTCCTAAAAAGAAAAAAAAAAAACTTAAGTCTGTCAGATACTAAGTAATATTTATATTTCTTATATTATTACCCAGGTGACAACATACTCATATTTATGACAGAAGCTGATAATTATAGTAAAATAAGGGGAAAAACATCTACGAATTTTATTATGTTCTGACATCAAATGCTGCAATTTAGATTTATTAAAACGACTTAATTTAGTAGCAGTAAAAGAGAAAGACAATAATTCTTGTTATTTGAAAACTGCTAACAAAATCTTGTATTGTTATACAGTTTACAGTTATGAAAATCAAAAACAATTTATTTTACTTTTAGAGCACTTCCCATCATCCCAAATTTTATTGTAATCTAAGCAAAAATTCATCATAAGCATTTTACGATACAAAAAAAAGCACAGATCAGGCGAACTTTAATAATAATCATTCTCAAATAGTTTATCCTAAATGAATCCTGCATTATTCCAACTTACCTGTAAATATGCAAACATTCTTTGCATTTCTTTGAGCATTGGTGCGTGATGTGGTGATTCATTACATTCAGCTTTGAGAATAGCTTCTCTTATTTGTGGTATCATATATAAATGTTGCATACATGATGCCATATAACATGTTGCACCTAAGTTAGTAAGACCAACATAACCACAGTCTGAACGAGCATCTTCATGAGGCCAATAATCCCATGGATACTGCTGATGGGATTCTACAACATAGGAAGAATTTGGTATATTATCAATTCATTTTAGCAGTTGGAATATATGATCATTTTTAAAAAAAAAGTGTTTTAATTTTTGTTCTGAATACTATTTACCCCTAAAATGTTATTTCAAGTGATTAGAAAGAAGAAAAATCCCAAAATTGTAGTATTTTGTATTTATCTGAACAAAATTTTATATAAACATATGATTGAAGGTATTTTATTATAATAGGCTACTGAAGACATGGCAATCAGTGTAGTATGAATAAGATCTTTGTCAAAAATAATAATATACTCCAAGTAGCCAATGACAGTTGAAACAATACATACTTTTCATAGAAGCCTTATCTGTCTATTGTTTGACTAATAATTATCATCAATGATACTTATTTATTTATTTTTATTTATTATTTCAACAACATACAGCGTTACAGCCAAATAGTTGTACAGACAAATGGTTTATAAATAAACATGCAATTTAAAATCAATTTTAATAGCAATCTATTCATTAAACATTGAACTTATGGCTACAATAAATTTGCAGTTGAAATAACAGTACTTACCAGGACAATGCTGCTTGAGTAACTTTACTTGTAATAAATTAAAGTTATCTAATGATCCACATGATAATTCAACAAGTAAATCATAAGCAGCAGATCTTGATAACAAAGATTTACATTTAGGTAAATATCTCTGCTCTGGAGTTGGAAGCTCAAATAGACACTCAAAGATCTACAGAGAAAAGAAACAAGATTTTTCTTTCACCTTTACAAAATTATCAAATAACATTACAGTAGACTCTAATTTGTTTGTCTCCACATTAGGTTTTTAAACTAAATTGCTTCAATAAAACAATAAGTATTGTCTTCCTTATGTTACTTTATAAGGAATTGATTGTTAAACTTTGCTTTTACTAACACCTGGCATTACTTTAGAACACTCAAAACTGATTCATCATTGTATTTTTAGAATGCAGATGATCATTCCGCACAGCATTTACAACTGTTTAAACTTAAAAAGTCTTAATAAAATATTACTAAAACTAAAACATTGTACCAGTAACAGAAATTAAAAAAAAAAATTAAAAAAGTTTGGGCATAGGTGAAAATAGATTAGAAATCACTATTATCTTGTAAGCATTTTCTAGTTTTGATCACATAATTGTGATATATTAAACAATTTATACTCAGCTATGATTGGAGGCAATATGCAATATTTAAAATATCAATGAAACTATTTTCTATACATTCAATCAATCCCAACGTACCTGATTGAGTAAATCAACTCCTTCTTTACTTGTTTTAAATGTTGGTGCTCTTTTGATAAGTAACGTACACAGATTGAGCATTCCTACAAGTCCAATGTCCTCTAAAGTGTCAGTCTCCAAGTATTCTCGTTTTACAATTGCAGATGACATTTGTTGAATTAACTCAGTATAATTCAAGGTATTTTGAGAGTTATCTACACCATCTACAGATAAATGATAAAATATGCAATACATATTACTCACATATAAATAAAATATTTATAACGGTAGACAGCTGTTCTTCAGCAAACTGCTTCAAAATAAAACCTTTATAAATTATTCTATACTGTTGATACTTTGAAACTGAAAATCAGATATGAATGAAAGTCCCAAATTACATTTCAAGAACAATTCAGATAAAAAAAATCATAAATATTTAGGTATTAAGCATAGAATTAAATTAATAACCTAGAAATAAAAGTAACTACATAGTCATTATTATTAAAAATAACATGAAAATTGTGAATTTTTGATTACCGGTATGTTAATGCAGAATTTACATTTATATTTATAGTGTTCCATTCTTTCCATAACGGAAACAATCAGATTTTCTGTGGTTTCCGTAATAACAGAATAATTCAATGAATTAAAAAAAATCGGTAGTATTTTAAAAGATAATTTATTTCTCTAGAGTCCAGCGTTTCAGTGTGGAATTTAAAAATTCACAACCTATATCTTAGAGCCATAAGTAATCAATTGAACGCATAATTTTTCATTTGACTCTCTTCGCCTCTTAAAACAGTAAAGATACTACATTTTGTCACAATGAGTGGTAGCTTAGAGATGAGAACTGATTTTCTTATTTCAATCTTTTCCACCTCAAATTCTAGCCATGAGAGTTTTCTCACAAACAGTTAAACAGCTGCAACATAGGAATGACCAGAGACCTATTCGCTAGCCAAGACCAATAAGCGCCCAACATAAATTACGAGCACAGGCTAAAATTCAATGTACCATTGTATTACAATTATTTATGTCAAAACCATGAACATGTATTTCATAAATCGATAACATAATTAAAATGCTCTGAAATATACTCTTTGACCTACCAGTAGTTAGAATAATTAGCTTTATGTTCCTATTTATGGTATAAAATAATATAAGATTTTTTTATCATAACATTTGAAAGTTTTATACTAAGAAAACTAATGCGCATTTGTAAATTGTTGTATTTAGAACGTAAGAAAATGGATTTTGCACTGTCAGAATGTTATTGCAAGAGAATTTTTTTCTTCTTCCATCTGTTACATTTACATGTATTTAAATTTTCATTTATGTTGTTCTTTTCATTGTAGCTATCTCACTACTCTGCAAAGGTATACTAAATAAGATGACATTCCAATGAATGAAAACATATTTTAAAGTTTTCAGTGAGTTTTCAATCTGCCAATTCAAAAACAAGCAAATAATTAAAACAAAATGCATATTCAAATAGTACAGTATAACTACAGGTATTTCACTATTCTATCCAACTACACTATACAGAAAAAGGAAAGCCATGCAGATAATCACTTGAAATCTGTGAAAAGCAATTTCAAAGCAACTTGGCAAAACAGTTTCAAAGCAACTTGGAAAAGCAAACGTAAGACATTGACTGTAGCAAAGAAACTAGCAACCCAGAAGTAGTAAAATTCAAAGATTTTGTTATGTTAGCAGGTGTATCCATGACACAATTTTCCTCTACTTACAAGATATAAACAAATTCAAAAGTCATTACACTGTATATGGCACAATGGTTATGATTTTGGTCAAATTACTTGTAAGTTATTATCTCTTACGAACTCAAACAATTTTTTTTTAAATTAACAATTCTTCTTTCCTAGTTTCATAAAATAGGTAGGCTACGCTGATAACACAAAAATGATATTTTATGAACATTGGAGTAGTAAACGTTTCCTCTGTAAAATTGAACAATTTTGTTAGTTTAGACTATGATTACAAATGTTTTCGAAAATTGAGTACAAAATATATCTGTTTCCTACAAGTGAAGAAAACTTCAAATCTTAAACTAAAAGATGCCACAATCTCAGAAAACCACCAAATTAACATATTCTCCAGTATACGAAGAAGTAAATTACAAAAATTAGTTTAGATGTTGTGCTGCTATGTATTGCAATTTTGAACATTCTAATAATTTCACTTAAACTTTAATTATAAATGACTATAAAATAATTTGTCCCATACTTTGTAGATGACTGATGAAAATGTTTTTTTTAGCAAAATTATGATGATAATGATGAGATCCTATGAGTCGTTGCATGAGTTAAAATCAGGGATCAAAATAAGAACCCATGTTTCAATGGCAAGAGTAAAAACTTTTTCCAACCTGTCTGTCTGAATGGTATTTTTAATAATAAAATATAATTGCATTATTCTGAAAATATTATTGTACCCGTATTTCAATATGATTAAATGATTTTTATAGTACTTATTTTCTTATATGGTATAACTAATATACATGTGATCAGCATTTTTAAAATGTGATTTGGCATTCTTGATCATTGCCATTCCCATTTTTAGCCTGAACTATTACTGATATTGAGATGAAACTTCTATTCAAGACTGTAATCAAGATTTTGCTGTTCATTTGCTGTTTAAGATAGGCACATCAGGAGGCAAGGAAACTTCAAATATATTGTCTAAAGAAAATTAATTTCTCAAAATTAACGAGTTATTGTGATAGGCTATTTCCTCTGTGTCAGGAGACATTGAAAACACCTGTCATATGCAATCTACAGTTCTCTTTTATTCAAACACATGCAGAATTAAAAAAAAAGTTACTGTATTAAGTTAACCTATATCATTTATTCTAATTTTTTTATAACCCATATTTAGACAGGTGAATATTACATAGGTGCAGAATGCAGATAAATTTTGAGTAAAACCTGTCTG
>JAQIWE010003222.1:0-12052 GCA_034698565.1 Campodea plusiochaeta | reverse complement strand
AGATTGACCTATCCGAGAATGGAGATTGACCTATCCGAGAATGGAGATTGACCTATCCGAGAATGGAGATTGACCTACCAAACACTGAAGCTAAGCTTACAAAACCTGACCTTACCCTCCCTCATTGTGTAGGCCTAGGCTACCTACCGCCCATTGTGCAGGCCTAGGCTACCTACCGCCCATTGTGTAGGCCTAGGCTATCTACCGCCCATTGTGTAGGCCTAGGCTACCTACCGCCCATTGTGCAGGCCTAGGCTACCTACCGCCCATTGTGTAGGCCTAAGCTACCTACCCTAGCCCCTAATGGACGTAAATCTTCCTTAACAGTTGTAAAACATTGTGAAAATAGAAGAAAGTTTTACCTAATACTACGTAACTATCATAAACATCATCTAACGTAACAATTTACTGTGATTTTCATAAATTTACGGGAGTGAACCAGCAACGCGCTCATATGAGACCGCCATTTGTAATTTCTGGCGAATTTCGCGCCAAAACCTTGAAAAACCTGAAAAATAAAGCGATCGCTTTGGTACCTACTGCGCATGCTCAAAAGGGGTGATCATGGCTGCTAACAACTAATACTGTTTTTTAACAATCATCCTCGGCGCTTTAAATCCTTAGTGCGCATGATTCGCCAATATCCATTTAATACGTGTTATTCAGTAATGGGCAGATTATATTAAACGGAATAAAATAGTAATAGTGTAATATACTAATTTATTATTATCAGAATTTCAATTTTTGTCAAGTAGAAATTATAATTTTACTCTTGCATTTTACTTACCGAGAATGTCGAAGAAGTGGAATACATTATTACTATGCTTTTTATAATTTGATATTTTGTAATTTAGCTAAAAATGTTCAAATGTAAAATATTTTTAGTATTTTTATTAGGCAATTTTCTATTTATAACATTGAAAAAATATATATATATAATACGGACATATACCATAATCACTTCTTGGTTTTAATTTTGAATCCACTAAAACACCTATTGACATTTTGCATTTACATTAAAAATTGCAATATTTTATAAGTTTTTTGCCTGTTTTAATAGAAATTTAACCATATTTTTAAATACTTTTGGCATTTTTCCTTATTTCTTCATTTCTTTTTCTTTTTTTTCTTAACATTTTCTCAAAAGGCCTAATGTTATTTAAAAACATATTGTTTTAATTATACATTATTGTGGATATGAAGAAGACAGGGCCATTGGCCCTATTCTTATTCAATAAATAAAGTTTATTATTATTATTATACACTTTAGATTCATCATTCAGCGAACGATCTATAAGTTTCTTGAGCTAAAGAGATAGGCTACTAAGAATTTTAGGAAAATTTCGTGAAACTGTGAATAACAAGCCAACAAAATAGTGACTAATATTTTGTTTTTATTTTCTTGTTACTACATAATTTTCATTCATTCTGTCTCTGATTATTTGGTGATCAATTGATCATTAACCCTCATTAAACTGGATTTGCCATTTACTACTTCACACTTCTAATATTACAACTACACACTTATTTTTACAAGTGCACACAGTGTGTTCAACTTCACGTAAATTTTAGGCCCTGATTGCTTATCTTTTTTATGTTCATATTAAAAATGATTACCAAAAATTATGTTTCCATTATTATTCAAATATATCCTACATGTTACGTTTCTCTACTTACAAGACAACATCATAGGTTGCATATACTTTAAGGATAATACTTTTTCCAAGTGAGTTTTGCGCCTGCACGTTAACTTCATCAGCGGCGGTAGAGGCGTAAAAAAACGTGCGTTGTGCTGACTATGATTGTCTACACGCAATAAATTTATGTGATGAGAAATTTGTAAGTATTTTATGAAATCAAGTAAAAATATTAAGCAACAAATAAGTTAGAAATGAAGAATATAATGTATTAAAGATTTGTAGCAATAATATTTCATTCGCAAAGTCTGGAAGTAGTCTAAATTTTGTTTTCTTTTTGAGGTTAGGTTGTCTTGTTTCAAACCCCATTATAAATTTTACCGTACGGTGATAAAAAAATATTCTGGTGCAGTAATGTGGATATTTAAAAGTTAGTGATGTAATAATAAGCCAGTCAATAAGAGGTTTAACAAGAAAAAAAATTGGGGGAAGCTGGAACAAATTTTATTAGGCCTACCTTCCTAAAAGTGTTCTTAACAACATATTAATTTTGCACCCCAGTACTGTCCCTGCTTTTACTGCCATCTTGAGAAAATGACCGACAAAATCGTTTTTTCTAAAATATCTCGCTACTGGTATATCTCGCCATAAAATATCAAATTGCTAAAATGTAGAGCAAAGAATTCGCAACAAAAAAAGTTCTTTACATGTTTCTTCTAAAATTCACCCTTAAGCCTACGGTATATTTTCATGTCCGGTGCAACTCTTGCACCTGGGTAACTTTCCCAAAATCCAGTGGTGGCGCCAGTTGCCCGACCAACAGGGGGTCTAAGTAATTATAAACCAATTGGTGGCAACTTCTTTTAGTGCACTTAGTTACACGATGTAGAATTGTTAGCCTACTAAATTTCGTTGATTTAATAGTTGCTGTTAACAGGAGATATGAGTAGCTCAGGACAGAAAAACTGCAACCATATACAGTACCGGTACAGCTTATTCAAATATAAATGCCAACTTTTCGAAGTTGCTGAATATTAAAAGGCTTCAGTGACAGAAAACCAATGTTATTCATCAAACAATTTTAATAACTGCCTATATTTACGAGTCCAAATCAAATGTGTGCAGGACCTTTCTGAGAACACTAGAGGCTGTGCCACTGTCCATTTGGAGGCCTCTTAAAATAGATCGATGTTGAAGACCTTCCAAGCAAGCGCTACCATGGTTGGCACGAGCGAAGAAAATTTGAAAAATTTATAGTAAAAACTACCTGTTTTAAACGTTATATAGGCCTACTGATATTTCGCTCAAATTTCCAATATATTCCTTCTCTAATATTTTTAGTTTCAATTATTATTTTCGAGATATCTAATTTCTCATAGATTACACTTATTTTATATTTTCAGACAAATAAAAATTCTCGTCCGACGGGGGTCCAGACCTGTCCGACAGGGGGGCATGCCCCCCAGGTCACCCCTCTGGTCCCACCACTGCCGAAATCCCTAGGCCTATATCATTACATATATGTTGCACCCGTGCAGACTTGCACCAGACACGAAAATGTATCCTAAATCAGTAGAGCTTATTACAATTTTACCTTTTTCAGCCACTTTATCACATAAAATTATAGTAGGTCAAAATATGACATTATATTTGATCAAAATGTAAAATTGTAATAAGCTCTAGCTTACTGACTTAACATAAATTTTAGAAGAAACTTGTAATTAACTTTTTTGTCAAGAATTTTTGCTCTAGATTTTAGTAATTGATATTTTATCGTGAGACTCTGAGACATACCACTAACGAAATAATTTAGAAAAACTGATTTTGTCTGCCATTTTTTCAAGATGGTGGCGAAAGCAGGGGCAGTACAGGGGTGCAAAATTAATATGTATTGTTGTTCAGAACACTTTTAGGATGGTAATAAAATTTGTTCCAGCTTTTGCCGATTTTTTTCCTTATTGGATAGCCTAAACTGTCTTTGTTGACTGGTCTAAACCTATAAGAGGAAAATTTAGAACTTGAAAAAGAAATGACAGATTTTATTTTTTATTCTCTGTTTTATTGCTGTTCGATATCATTTTTTTAAAAAAGCATCAAGTCTCAGTCCCAATGTTACAGTAGACATGTTCATATAGGCCTAAGGTCCAAAGTTTCTCTTTTGTTCCGTTTTGACCTTATACTAGCCTATATTGTACACAGCTACATATTAAATGTAAAGACATTAAAATCAAATAAAAATGGTAGAAATTTCTTTACGAATTTTATTTACATGATTTATAATAAATTTAATAATTTTGGTCATAAATATAAAATATACATTGTTTACATTTTCTTGTAAATTACCATTTTGAATTGATTTAAAATGTTGTAATGAGTGATTTGATTATTGGCAAACATTGCAGCAACCAGCTATGAATTGTGTTTACAGGTTTGCGGTTTGCAAAGTTCTTGGATCCACATATAGACTTGCATCAAAGAGAAGTTACTTCGTAGTTACACCTAAACTAGCAGTAAGTAATAAAATATAATATTTTACAAGTAGGATCTTAATTAAATGTGGATATCCAAATAGAAAAAGTTGTTTTAAACACAATTTTAGTATTTCATAAACAGTGCTTATCATTTTGTTTTACACCTTTCATCTTAATATCTTTAAATGATAATGAGGTAATGTACATTTAATTTATGGGATCTTACGTTATCATTCTTTAAAATAAAAATATAAATCCTTCATTTTTGATAATTATTATATATTACTTTTCTATGAAATGGGTTCTACAGTATTTGTTTGTCAAATTCAGTTATGCAAACCAAAATTCTATCATTTTTATGTTACACAATTAATAAAGCCTATTCATTAATATAGATGAAACATCCTGAAGAAATATTGTTTATGTAACTGGTAATTTAATCTTAGAACAATATGTCACTTAGCATTCGTTCCAGTATCAATCATAAAATATTGAACTTTGAACAAAAGCCTTTAAACCAACAGAACTCCGTAATTTTAAAATATTTCGACAACCGTTTGTAGCTTTTAAGAACAAAAACTAACAGCTTACTTAAACCTTTTCCAGCCCATGTCATCAGAAGTGGAAAAAGCTCAGGCTGCGGCTGGTCAGTCCACTGAATCAAAACATGCTCCAACAATCTTCACAAAGATTATAAACAAAGAGATTCCAGCAGACATCTTGTTTGAGGATGATAAATGCTTGGCTTTTAGAGATGTTAATCCCCAAGCACCCAGTCATTTCTTAGTTATTCCCAAGAGGCAGATTCCTATGTTGAGTGATGCTAAAGAAACTGATCAGGAGGTAGGACCAATGCTAAATTGTGGTTTGTTTATGGTTGCTTTTTACTATTGATTTCAGACTAAAACTGTCTCTGATATTTGACTCTATTTTTGGTTGTCTCTTACATCAATTGTTTGTTATAATAACTTAGCTAAACTTGAGATTTCACGTAAATCTAATAAGAAAAACATCTCTTGCTTTATCAGAAGTTTTTGTGGTTTATAGCGAGTTGGTTTGAGCAATTAAAGGATACCATTTTTTATCCCTTTCTCTGTTTATTTTAAATAAATATTTTACTTTTCACCATTATGCTACTCTGTTCACTTTATAATTAACAACAGCATACCGTAGGTGTCATAATAAATAAAATTGGAAAACATTGAATAGATTATTAATTTATTCTAATTTATGTGAGAACTTGTCACACAAAATATAGTTTATACACTCAAAATTGATGTTTAATTATTGTTATTTTAATGAACTGCATTTTGTTTTAAAATATTTATATAATTATTTTGTAAGTTTTTTCATTTTGTGTTCTAATAACCTATGCCTAAATTCCAGTTAAAACTTTTAAAATAACTGCATATTTTTTCTTGAAAAATATCTAGCTGTGACATGTTTTATTTCTTTTTTATTTTCAGATTTTGGGTCATCTGTTGTATACTGCAAAGGTAGTTGCTGAAAAAGAGAAACTGGAGAAAGGGTATCGTGTAGGTAAGCTACATCAATCATGCTATCACATATTTATATTTTTCATCTATGATATAAATTATTGCCTAGAAATTTAATAAAAGTTCCTAGTATTTTTAAAATAAGAACAGTTGCAGTAAAAAGAAACTTTTTTCTCAGCTTATTATTTTATTAAAAATTGGGATTTGGATCTTATTTCAATAAGTTGATATTTTAAAATTCTTTAGACTCTCTTTTGCACTCAGTACTTTTTTGCACATTTTTGGAAAGGCAACCTTTCCAAAAAAAGGCATTGCATCAAGAAAATTAGGAAAACTGTTAATTTGTCCCAGCCAGAAAACTTATATTTTACACTAATGATTTTGCAGTTTAGCTTTTGTCTAAAGTCAAATACTGGTATATCTTTCTTGAATTGCTGGATAATTGTTTCTCTGAACTAAGACTAACCTTCTATGTACCAATTCTACAAATTACTTTCTGTGTAACTTTTTATAATCATAATCAGATTTGTTAATATCAGGCTTATCACCTATTATACAGTATTATTACAATATATAGGCCTACATAATTTAAAAAACTGGATTAGAATTCAATCAATTGCAATTCTTTTAAAACATTCACAAAAATAGTTAAACAAGCATTTAATGAATTCGTAATCAAAAGTTGAGTCTTTTTTCCAGTTTTTATATACTGTATTTAACTATTGTTAAATCTTTTTCGTTTCCAGTTATCAACAATGGCGAGCATGGTTGCCAATCTGTTTTCCACATTCACCTTCACGTTATGGGAGGTAGACAACTCAAATGGCCACCTGGTTAATAAACTACAACAATGCTTTCAAATCACATTATTATCAAAGATACTATTTCTGTATGTACCGTAATCATCAAAACATATAATCGCAGTTACAATGTAATTGGGTGTATCATAGTATCAAATAAAATCTCACATTATTTCATGTTTTCATTTTATTAATCAAAAAACCATTCTAAAAAAACTACATTTCATACAAAATGATTGACAATAATGGATGATTGAAACATTTAAGTATTGATTGTCGTGTAAGACAAAAAAAGAAAATATTCAGTTAATATTACAAAAAGTGTAGTAAACAACAAATGCTATGCAAATGGAAACAAATGTACTAACATGCATGTGTCTAAAAAAGTTCTGGATTTTATCTAATGATTTTTAGCAGGTTTTTCAAGCCTTTTGTTCCCAATAGGATGAATTAACTTCCTGGTTCATCCAAAATTAATTGTAATGTTATTCCAAACTTTATAAATCTATGTACTGTTTTTATTATTTATAAACCATGACTACTTTCTACAAAATAACTACTGTAACTTAAATCTGACATACTAGTATATCTAAATATCATTCATTACTGAACTTTTTGAGATATCTACATTTATTTTCTACCCAGAAATCATGGCACTAACAATTTTCATAGTTTTTCAACAACATGCCAATTTGAAATGTCTCACTATTAAATTAAATCCAATTTATTTTTCCCATGAGCTTAGAATGTACATCTTTCCATTCCAAACAAAAGAATTCATCACATAAAATTCGTATTTTTCAAGAAATTTGTGAATTCACATCAGAGTTCAACGGTATTACTAGCTAAATTACTTCATTTTTTAACAATTCCATTTCGGTTGACAAACTAACATTTTATAACCCCATCTAAAATCCAATTTCACAGCTCAAATCATATATACATCAATATTATCACATCAAAAGTAATTTAATTTACAGTAATGGAAGTATAAATTCCTTTTAAAACTGAAAACTATTTATCACTTATAAAAACATTTGATAAAATCCAGAACCTTTCTCAAAACAGCTGCAAAAATTTTAACCTAACTGTACAAAGCAACATCACAAGTTACCTATTAATAAACACCGGTTTTAAAAATACTGCTTGGTCCTCAAAAGTGGACATTAACTAGTACACAACACATGCTCGAAAAAACAAATATTAGCAACCTGGCAAATTCCTTTCCTCGATCAAAAAAATAAACAGTTACCGTAAGTGAAAAATGAGCAAATGTCCTCATGTAACATTAAAAAAAAGATCAAATAAATACTACCTTACTTAGGAACAAAATCGTACAGTAAAATAACACAAAAATGACTCGGCGGGGGCAAAAAACAACGAATTAAAAATTAGTGGCACTAAAACTACGATTACACTTTCGACCAATCAGACGTGAGCTTCTCCCACGGTTTGGAAACCCAAAGGAATTGTGATTAGGATCTTCTTGAACAGAGGAACATAATTCTTCAGTAGTTAAGCCAATGTATTTTGCAGCACTATCTAGTTGTTTACTTAGCATGGAGTTCTTCATTTTCTCTTCGTTTAGTTCCCTTCTAAGTTGTTCTTTGGTTTTTGATGCATTTGGACATAAGAGGCGATGTTGGGCCACTTGAGCGGCAGAAGGACGACGTGTAGGGGATGGCTGAATCATTTGCTGAAAGGGGAGAAATAAGCACTGGTTGTAATAAAACTTATAAATAGAATACTGTAGAGGTAGAGCAATATTTCTGTACCTCTTAGCAATAGAAAAAGTGAAGAGAAATTTGTAGACCTATATAAATTCTAAGCAGCAATTTTTATGTTATCGGTGCTACATTATAAGTAGAATTTTTAACAGCAGCCTAATGTACAAAATAATTGAGAAAAGTCATGTTTCAAATGAAAAAACTCGTATGTTTCACTCATAACATTTTTGTATTTGTCTTCTGCTTTTAGTACAGAAATATTGTTCTACGTCTATGTAGGCCTAGTACCAGTTTAAAAAAATACTCAAACTATGATCAAGGTTTTCAAGTTTCACAAATAAAATTAAACTTGTTTATAGGCTCCTTTTTTTCAAAAAAAAAAAAAAACATTTCCAAATGATATTTCAAATCTGTTTTATGTTTTTTTTTAATTAGCATCTTAGCCTACAACATGAAAGGTCTATAACAACTTTAAGTAAAACACATTGTTTTGTGTACAATTAGTAACATAATGAACAACCCCATACAAGATTCAAGCTTCAATAGTAAACTTTATAAATCTTGTATAGCAGAACTGAAATTTATTTACAAAATAAATATGGTAGTCTCATTCTTGAACAGTAAATTATTATTACAAAATGAAATGCCAGACTGTAACTAACACCAACTAATCACCAAATTCCAATACAAAATTATCACAACTTTACAACACTTCTTTTTTAATATTGTACATTACTTACAGTAAGAACTTGATGTAAATCCAAACTATAGTTCTCCAACTCCGCCAGTTCACCAGTTCTAATTAACTGCCAGTCATCTCCATTCTTTGGAAGTGGTTTCAAAGTAGCTGCTTCGTAAACTGTGAGTCCAAGTGCAAATATATCACCTTTGGATAAGTGATCATAGTTCTCACGAAGGATTTCCAAAGGAAGGTATCGACAGTCACCCTCTTCTACTTGGGGGTTGCCTGGAGAGGGAAAGGGAAAAACATTAATTTATAAAAATTTCCAACAGAACTTAGGTCTACTACTCAAGAAAAAAGTGGAGTATTAAGTTATATTAACAGCCAATAGAATGAAGTTGATCTAGTATTCTAGCCTATTGAAGTAAGATGATACATTTAAAAATTACATATTTGAAGAAGGAAAAGGGGGAGCCTATAATGGTAATATTATGAATTATGAATGATGCTTTAATCCCTAGCAGTTGATTTTTCTTTATGTATGTATTGTTCAGGGTTCATACAGGAATTTTAATACAAAATTCAAGACAGTACCTTCCAAGACTTATAATATATATTTCGAAGACCTTCCTAATGTCAAAATGTAAGTAAAATACCCGGTATTGTCCCTAAAAAAATCAAAAGCCTTTCCCAGTCAAAGAAAATAATGATTTAACAAAAAATAAACACCAGCAGTCACCAGAAAAAAGCTAATTAGCCCATGCACCCAAATTCTACAGTCCATCCCATGCATTTCCTTGGAAATTTTGGGAGAGCCGAAATCTGCACAGCCTCACAAACCATCCGAGAAGCGCCACCATGGTTGGCGCGAGCGAAGAAAATTTTGAATATTACAGTTCAAGACTCTCTAAGCTTATTTTAGTCATGGTTTTTTTTATACGGTTAAATTCACGTTTAATTGCCAGATGAAAATACAACCTTTACTTTCAAGTACTTTCCCAATTTTGAAACAAAATTCTAGGGATTCAGGTACCGGAAAAAAAGCAAATGAAATTCAAGTACTTTCCAGGTTTTCAAGCACCTGTATGAACCCTGATTGTTGAAAGTATTGACTGCTAGAGGTTAAACCATATTAATATGAACATTAAAAATTACAGCTAGCGTTACAAGAACTCTTGGAACATACACTTGTTCAATAAATTATTATGCTGCACATTTCAAAACAAAAATAATGTACATTAGAATAGAAACAGACTGCAATAACCTAAAACTAACTTAAAACGAAACAATAGAACATTTAGGCTGTATATTCATTAATTCATAGGGAACTCTAAACAATTAATTTCTTTGCCTCCCAGTTATACTCCATGTCAGCTAAAAAAAATAGCACCTCTCTTCTATCCTTGTTATTTTGATGCACCCACAAAGTAGGCTATATTGTTTACCACTCACTGTGAATCTATCCATGAAATAATAGAAAGCAAAGCTATTAAAACAAGGTATAAACGGAAAATGTGTTACCTGGGTATTTGTTTTTAGAAGAAATCCGCTATATTTCCAAATCAAGATCAAAAGACTCGGACAAGAAAGTGCATTTTAAACTAAGATAACCTCCCAGATAAAAAAAAAAGTATGAACAGAATTTGGAAAGTAAAAAAATCAACTTTTAACAAAAGATATATTAAAACTAACCCAAAAGAAGGCAAGTACATCAAAATGAACCCAATGATATTCTACTTACACATAGAAGTAACATGTCCCAAATCTCCAATCTTGTATGAAACTTTCTCAATGCATGATTCTTCTTCAAATCCATCATCAGAAGATTCACAACAATCCATCATTGTTAATTTCTTCTCACGGGAGATAAATATGTTACCAGGTTTTATATCCAAGTGAATTAATTGGTGGGAATGGATGTATCTAAAGGGAGAATTAAAGAAATTGTTAATTCACTTTTATTTAAAAGTTACGTTTGACTATTATGGTAATAGTTTAGGTTTTTCTTTTCTTAGGACAGACTGAGAACTTTCGTCCAATTGAACATCAAAATTATGTAGCCTATCTGAACAATCGACAATGAGACCGTTCAAATGTCGTGTTCGATCGAACACCTAAGAATTCCTTGGTTCGAGCACAGAGTCCTGAATTTGAACATACTTGGGCATCTGATTGAATGAAGATGTCTAATGAAACTACTATATGGTGTAATTTGATTCAAATTTTTTGGCAACTCACAATATTAATTTAAATATGGAGCTTATTATACTGGGAGGACCATATGATTTAGTAATTGGGTACTCCCACAAACGGAGAACTGTCTGCACCTATATAGGAATTGCCAAAATTTCCTTTGAATTAAATAGTAATTTACTTGCAATACTATTTAATAATACGGTACTTCAATATTAATGTATTAATTGTATTGTGTACCGGTAAGTCTACATGCAGGCATAATTTTTTTAAGGATATTTGGATTATTTAATAGCCTACCATGAGAACTAATTAACATTTAGGCTACAACACTTTATATTTCAATAAAAAGTACAAAGGAGTTCAGAAGACAATTTATGTGAAAATTGGCAAGAATATGAATAAAAAATATCAACTTACTTTAGTCCTTCAGCAACATGTCTTAAAATCAACTTGAGTTCATCCTCTGAGAAAAACTTTCCCGTTTTCTTATTACTTTCGATAGCATCAGCTAAACTACCTCCATTACAATATTCATTTTGTATAATCATATGATCGTTCTCCGCCCATGCTGAATAATAACTCACTACATGTGGATGCTTGCCCAGTACTGCGTGGGCGTATACTTCATTCAGGGCAATTTTTCTGGAAAAAAAATTATATTATACTTTTGCATTTATTTTATTATTTTAGTAAAATACATTTTTAGTTTATTTATTATTTTGGTAAAATACATTTTTAGTTTATTTATTATTTTGGTAAAATACATTTTTAGTTTGTTTAGTATTTTGGTGATATACATCATAGGCTAGTCCTAGTTAGGTTATTTATTATTTGTAATAGTAAAATACATTTTACGTTACAGGTAACTAAAAGTTAACTTTAACAGTAAACTTTTTAAGGTTAAAAAAAGTAAAAACTGAATTCACAAAATGAAATTTTCAAACATTTGGTGACAACTGACAAGACCTTTTGTGGTCTGCTAGGTGCTTTAATACGCCATTGATTTTAATTTATAAATATTATAAGCCTCTATGTCTCTACCA
>JAQIWE010003221.1:0-12053 GCA_034698565.1 Campodea plusiochaeta | reverse complement strand
AAGCTATATTAGTTTTGCCAGTAGTCGTTTTTTTCTTTCCAATTTTCTGATAGAATAGAATAGAATATAGAATTTTATTATTATATCCATGCGTACATAACATTGTTATATTTACACAATTTGGTTAAATTGTTCGTTCTGACAGTGAAAATTTTTAAATTAATTTTATTAAATTTGATACATAATATAAGTATTTACTTAACATTTGTGCAGTATAATAGTCGATTTCAGAATAAAAAAAATGTAATAGTAATTGCTTTTTTGTACAAGATCTTGTAAATATCTTTCTCTTGCTGATTTAAAAACTCTACACTCTGTAATAATATGTTGAAAATCTTTTACTACATTCATGTTACACAAACTGCAAATTATATATGGATATTCCACTATTTCTACACCATTGTGATAAAGACTTCCTTTCAACTGCGTTTTTAATTTCGCTACTATAGTTTACATGGCCAATTTTTATTTTAATAATTCGCAGGAATAAGTAATGTATTAGTTTGAAGTCAATTGCATTTCTTGTAATTTTAGTTATGATATTTGAAAAAGATTCTGATTTTACTGAAACGTCCATGGCGTTATGATGAGATTTTCAAATTGGGAAAATTATGAAAGTGTGTAGAATTTATTGCAAAATAATTGCAATAAAACATAATGAAACTTTGAAATGAGACATTTTTATGACGGTGTTGTCGATTGTCGTATGTGCAACTTGGAAATACTGTTTGTACTATATCATACAAAAATATTTTTTTCGTAAGTTATATAAGGAGGGAATCTCCGTCAAGTCATATTTCCTTTTTAAAGGCGTATTTTTTTCCAGCGGGAAGCCATCTTTTCCAACACAGCTTATCGGTCTCTAGGGAAAGCAAATACAATAGAAGACAAAGAAAGTAAAACCAACGGGATATGTGTGTTGGGGAAGATGGCTTCCCGCTGAAAAAAAAAATACAGATTTAACTTTTTCATTTCCAAAGAAATCTCCACAATTCATCATTTATTGTAGATGCAAGTGACAATCATAACATCATTACAATATCTTATTCACTTTCACAAGTCTTTTCCCCTCATCAATAAGTGCACATCGTAACACAGTCAAACGGTGCATAAAATAAATCTAAGCGACATTTGACTCTACTGCACCCTTCGTGTCATTTCTCGGTCGACTGGAACGAATAATTACCTGAACAACCCCAACAACAGATAGATATAAGAGGGTGGGGGTGGAAGGGGGACGGAAGTGTCTTCATTTTGGGGTGAAAGTATCAGGGAGGGGGTGAGAGGAAAGCGAAGTGGGGGTGGAGATATATTGGTTTTTTAAAGTTTTTTGTGATTTATTGAAACTTTTGGTGCACTGTTGCAGTTGACAACATTTATAATTAATTGAAGGGTGATGTTCACCTGTTTATTTCAGAATCTGCATTAGAGGTAAAATAATAAAAAATAGTTTTGGATTTCGAAATTTTGACTGTTTCGGGTTTTAAAATATTTGTGTAAGCCTATTACTCAAATATATAACCAACAAAATAAAATTCCGTAAATCACCATACCATATCAATATTAAAATAAGTAAAAAATAAATAAATAATTTTTTCCATATAATATCCAAAAGGGGATAATATAAAAGGAATGTTATCTTTACATTCCTTTTAAATAAACTGATATTGTCGTGACTGTCTTTTGTTTGAGAGTTTCTTTTTATATATTTCAATAATTGCTGGCGCCTTCCGAGAGCGCGCCGCACGTCTCATCAACAACAGTTAATTAAATAGATAATTTTCAATACTGAAACAAAAATCACCAGCCCGTGTACAAATTCAAAAGAGTCACCAATGATCTCTCCCTGACTCCCTCGTACGTATACAATAATACACCATATTCGTCTAAGACAAAAACCGAGTTGATTAAAAACTGTTTTTCTCCGTGTGTGATTGAAGCAACCGCTAATGAAGTAACAGGAGATTTCGAAGCTTTTTTGTTGCCCTAAACGACCACCACAGAAAAGATGCCGCCACCGTAGTTCGTATAAACACCACAAGGCGGTGCTGATGCTGGAGGATGCTGACAAAAGGAAAGATTTTTTTCGCGACTGTGTGCGGTATGCCGGTATATACGAGATCGATTTATAAAAGGGTTAATGCATTCGAGGTTTTCGACTTTGTATATTTTTGTTTTAGAATGTTGACATGTATTACAGCATGAGAACTCCATTTTTTATACATGTGAGATTTCACTTCGTCTTCCATGATCATTGGTATATCTGGGAATTCGTATATATTGCGCAATTAGTGTATAGTTCAGCTAAATTACTGCGAAATCTATAGAATCTAATATTATTTATCAACCAAAATCCAAGATTAATTATGCAACATTTATATGAGCACGCAAAGAAAATTTGCCCGTGATAGTATAATATATTGTATTATTCTCGATAATGTGAACGACACGAATTTTCGCACTTACCCAAATAGCATTACATCTGGCATAATATTTAGATTTTTTAGAGATTATTTTCTTGATTAGCGAATATATCTTTGTTGAGATATGTGTAAGGTTTTCATAAAGGACCTTCGAAATTTTTATCGTGAATATGTATCTAAATTTGTAAAATTTTTGGTAGATAGTACATGGTAAATAAAACTGACATATCCCCCCCCCCCCAACCCTTCATCATTTACCATCTCATATTTTCTGATTGAAAGCTCTGGTTATCTAACAAGTTACATAATATAATTTTTTTGTTGTCTGAACCAAGAAGACCAATTATTATTGTTTGAGCAATAAACTCATTCTAGCTTATATATAAAGATGTAAAGATTTAGTTCACCATGTTGATATGCAGGCCAAAAAATTGGACACTTGGTTGAAATGTAAGAAAATCTGAAATATTGAAGTTAGAAATTTGAAATAAAAAGTAGATTAAAGGGCATGTTGTTATCTTTCTGAAAATGTATGGTTTGATAATAATAATCCTAACGTATTACGGCATATACGGCCTCCTATGCAAAATAATTCAGCTAAAAAGTGTCAATAATTAAAGCAATATAAATTAATTATATTTTTGATGAAATAATATCATTCCGTACACAATATTTTTCATTTTTAGTCATTTTTTACTATACTATACCCCTTTTAATAATTATATGTAGTATATTGTTGCAACATAAAATATCAAATCAAATATTGGCTGGAATAAAATATGAATGTTCATAAAACCATATATTTTCAGAAAGGCAACAAGATTTCATATAATTTTGATTTCATATTTCTAGCTCCAATATTGCAGAAATTATCCCATTATAAAGATGACGTGTCCCATTTTTTTTTTTTGCCCACCCTGATGTAGAACCTGGAATCAGTTTTTATCAGAAGTTCTAATTTTCCCAATATGATCTCAGTCCCCTATACATCAGTTATTATATGGTCAAGATATTTAGTGTATAATAAAATATAGCTTCGACTATACTATCAGCATTACAAAGTGTAAATGTTGCTGTTCCAGCATGAACACTGTATAAATGATTTAATCACGTTTCAACATATACTTGATCATAATTGTTGAAATCTGTAGTGCCCTAATGTTTTCAACTCAGACATAATGTTTTCTTAATGCTATAAAACATGCAAAACCACTATTATAGAGAAAACAGAAATAGACATGACATGTAATTATGTTGCAAAGGTACAGAATTTTATGCTGTTGTAATTAAAACATATCTTTAGACTATTATATGCTCATGTTTATTCTTTATGCTAGCATTCAGGTAATTAATAGCACTTTAAAGCAGACAGATTATATTAAAGCAGGCAGATAATTACATCTGCATGTTGTTACAAAGTGGGTTTTGAAAAATAAATTTAAGACTTCAGAGAACTAAATACCACCATGATATAAATTTCGGTATATACTGTGTGATTTTAGCAAAATTTAAAAGCATTGTTTAAAAGTTAAAGGAAATCGAAACCTTTTATTTTACAATTTTCATTATAAAGAATATTCACCAGCACAGTGGTTATCATACATATAAACGAGAAGTCTACGTAGCTCCGTCTTGGACACTACAGCTGACTTTTGTTGTTATTTTGCTTCCCTAACTGCACTTAGTGCAGTATCTGGCCCTCTCTAGTTTTATATAATCATAGTTTTGTTCATACTTTACTGTAATGAAATGCTCTCTGATTAAATAAATTTAATATAAAATCTTACCCGAATTTCATAATTTCGTTTACTTTTTCTGGTATATTGAATTATACCATAATATTCAGATTTATATATAACAAAGAAATCGTTACTGCCTTTTTACAAAAAAAAAAAAAATCTTTAATAATGAAAAGTACAAGAAAACCACAGAAAATTGGATATTCATTATCTGCAGGTAACCCTTAAAAATCTCTTCAATTTTAAATCTGAAGTATATATCAGCATCTTGTTCTTGCTTCAATCTTCGAACCAATTTGAATTGGTATATTATATATCCTTGCAAGCAGCAGTGATCGTCTATATATCGAACTGAAGGAAAAGGGAGTATTGAGCCTGCAGGCATCAAGTCTACAGCATCACTGCTGCAGAGAGTTCTATATGCGTCATAGAATTGATTGGAGAGAGATTTTATTTCAAAGAAACATTATAGAATCGATCAAAATCTATACTTTCCAATAGGGGAATTAAAATTGATATGTGATATATATCAGGATGTTCAGAGATACAGTTTCGAATAGATGTTATGATTTTCATGGAATTTGATTTTTTATATGAATTATAAAAGTTTGGTTTACAGTGAAATTAAGAAAGCATTGCAATATCTATTTTAGATTCTATAATTTCCTCCGATTTGAGGTTGCTTGGTTAAGTTGGTTTGCCAGTCCCATTTCCAGAGTCAGTCAGCGATTTCCGAATTTCATGGAGACGAATCAGAATTGCATCCAATAATGACATTAGATACCTTATCCTATTATTTTCCTACATTTCTCCAAAACTGTTAAAGGCGTATTTTTTTCAGCGGGAAGTCATCTTTTCCAACACAGCTTATCGGTCTCTAGAGAAAGCGAATACAATAGAGGGCAAAGAAAGTAAAACGAGATGTGTGTTGGAAAAGATGACTTCCCGCTGGAAAGAATAATGCAGGTTTACAAAAACGATCAATTTCGAAAATTTGTAAAACACATTAAATTTAAATTTAAAACGTACTTTATTACTTTTTATATTCAAATTCAACTGACTAATAAATTACACCATTCTTACCTATAACGAAAATGACCACAAGAGCAAGAGTCCCACATTTTCTGGTCACATCCATATTTGAGCACTACTCTTAATATACTGTGGACCACCGTACAAGATTATCATCTAAGTAGTACTCTGATTTAAAAGAGGAGCCGCGCTTCGTATTAATATTATCGTATATATACAGCAGCGTGTGGAAAAGATATATTATAATTGTGTAGGGGAGGGAGGGAGGGGGGCAACATTTAGCACTGCTCGTGGTAATATAGTTAGTTTGTATCTAAACATATTAGGAAATATTGCCCAAGAGCTCTAGGATTAATGCTGAGGTTTTTCAGTTACAGATTTTGATTTATTTGATCTTTCACTGAACAACAGGCATGAGCCCAATTATATCTTGCGCGACAACATAAGAACTATTTCTTGTTTAAAAATGTTGATGATTTTCACAGGAGAAAGTTTGTTTACAATAGGAAATAGGGCTGATTCTTTTGTCCTCCCTATTGTTTGGGTGTTCACACTGTCAAACATGCTAACTACAACTCTGCTTATGTTCTTGCGCAGGGTATACAGTCTTGTGAATTTGTTATGTATATTACAAACTTAATACAATTAGAATAAGATATAGGATAGAAACATATAGTAAAAGGTCATCTGTTAGCAATATTAAAATATAAATTCATTAAATTCTACATAAAGTAAATATAAACCTTACAATTAAAGATCAACATCCGCCGGCAATATCACTCCATTAAAACCAATGGGATTATACCATCGATCAGTGTTGATCTTTGTTTAGAAGACTGAAAAACTCCGGGGATACTTTACTATCATCCCGGGTCTATAAAATGGCTTTTAAAACCGAGCTGAATATGAACCTAACCTAACCTGACCAAACCTAAATTAACCGAAAATGGAGATTAACCTATCTGAGAATGGAGATTGACCTATCCGAGAATGGAGATTGACCTATCCGAGGATGGAGATTGACCTATCCGATCAACACGGGATGATAGTAAAGTAAACCCCATTTAGGTCTAAAATGATTTATCATTATTTTAAGGAATTTAGAGATAAAATTCAAGACCAACAGAACAATATTTTTAATGAACTGGTCATTAAGACTCATGATTAAAATTTCTTAATTGAAACAAAATTTGAAAAGCCTAATATCCAGAATTTTTTTTTTTTGAATTTGACATTACATTCTGCACTAATTGTTATAAGTTACGCCATAAAATCAATATAAGTAAAATTTATATTCATTTGAGTTGACGTTAATATTAAATACTATAAATGACTTGAATTTTTAAATTACAAAGTTACAAATTAGAAATTACGCAAAGTACATAGCTAACAATAAACTATGAGTAAAATAATTGTGATACGTACTATCTGAACACCTTAGGTTTTGGAACAATACGGTCAATTAACCCTGAATCATCTTCTTCTTCCTCTTCTTCCGAGTATTTTTTTCCAATTTTTCTCCCTCGTAACTTTAAATTATTAATAACTAGCAATCTTCTTTGAGTTCTTGTCATTGTTCGATGCGTGTTTTTAGGTAACACCATTAATTTTTCATACGCTGACTGAAATTGGATCTTCTTCTTGTTATGATCTTTCCAATGTTCATAAATAGAAGCGGGAATGCAAGTCATTTTGATAATTGATCTCTTTTTACTAAAAATTTAACTCAAGACTTAAAATCTCTTTGTAAAATCACCAACTGTGTTCATCTTTCTTTAAACAAGATGAAATTTGTGAATAGTGGTCTATATACAATATGGGTATTTTAAATTAACAAATATTTTATAAGGGTTCAAAATAAATAGTTTATTTATAGATAGATTTTTAGAGTCATAGTGGCTTATCTCATTTTATTTATTCACTTTCATTTTACTTAACAATTAATAGGAATACAGTAATAAAATCGGTAATATATTATTAGAAAACACTAAAACAGCTTTACAACCAAATTTAACAACTTTTATTATTACTAACATCTACGGTTTATGTCAGGTTTGGATTTTGTCATTAATACTGTAGGCTATAAATTACAGAATGTACCATAAACATTACAAGTTTTCGCTATAAAAAATGAAAAGTTTGAATTTGATAAACTATGAGTAAGCATCATGAATATCACAAAACAAGCTTAAATAAATATTACTATTAATAACTGTTTTTTTTATCTACTCATCAAACTTAAATTAAAAAGATTTTTTATTATTACATCTACCAAACTATTATTTATTAGTGAACAAAAACTATTACTTCAAATCTTATCATCAGATTCCATCAAATTTGGGGCCCTGTTTATTCCTGAAATATAAACACTGAAATAAAATTCAACTCCGCTTTACTATGTTTTTAATAATGGCTGTACTAGATTATGAAATTTTGCTTTCTGGCATGTACCGTCAGTGTAATATTAATTATTTTGCATGAAGTTTATTGTCAGGGATCACCTCCAAGGTTAAGCGACAAACTGAAAGGTAGATATAACAAACTCAAAGACAAAATCAAGCAATTGAAAAAGGCGAGTTTTAGACCGAGATCAAGTAACGAATATCCAGGATATAATATAACTGCGACTATTAAGACAGTGAAAATTTGGGATGATTATTATGAGTGTTTAACAGAAAGGCATAAAATATTGACGCAAGTTGGATCTGTATTACCCCATGCGAAACTTGCATTTCGTGGAATGAAAGTCAGGTAGGCCTGGGTATTCACTCAATTTTATTTTTAACTATCTGTTCAGTCTTAATTTACTAGCATCAAACAGTTTGTAAATAACGACAGCTTTATTATACAATAGCATCATAATTCTCCATTTGCCCGTAAAGCGCCTCTAGCGGTTGAACTACATCAAAGACGGAGGTGATAGAAAGCACGTGAAATATAGGAAATAACACTTTTTTGAATTTCCCTAGGTTTATTTTCACAAGGTAATAAGATATTTAGCTGCAGAACACATTTCAATCAAAATATAGTATCATGCACTGGGAAGGTAGTATTTTTATTTTCAATAAAATTTTCCTATATTTCACATACATTCTATACCTCCAGTTCTACATCTTGTATTAGTTCAACCACCAGGAATGTTTTTCGTGCAACTGGAGAATTGTAAACTTCCTACAAGTTAATTTAACCAACCAAATGTAAACATAATATACGGTACTTGAATGTAAACCTACTCAAATGAATCAGAAGTCTAAACCAAAAGGCAACCTAACCTATTAAACATTCCATACACAAATTTTGGTATAGTAAAACCAATAAGTCATAATGACATTTAAAATCAATAAAATAATTGATTTTCTTGATGAGCTTATACAGCAAATAATTTTTTTTTAGGAAAACTTCTCTATTATCACCCAATACAAGAATTGTTTTGAACAATATGATAGCGTAAGAGTTGGAGTAATAAAGCAGCCAATATCCAACTGTTATACTATTACTAAATATGCAGTCAGGAAGTTTCCACGTTGAATCAATATGATAACCTAAAGCAAATTAATTTTTATAATTTTTCGAAATATAACTTTCAACTTATGAAATAATATAGGCCTACAGATTTTTGGAGATTCAGTGGCTTTTCTTGATAATAATTCGTCTTCAAAATTATGGATTAGACCACTTCAAAACGCAATAAAATACTGGACTGACGTTTCGTTTGCTATATTATCATACAAATATTTTCAAAATAGAATGTTTGTATGATAATATAGCAAACGAAACGTTATCCAGTATTTTATTGTGTTTTGAAATTGTCTAATCCATAATTTTGAAGATGAATTATTAAAAAACAATAATTTAAAATAATGGTAAATTACAGAACTGTAAACTACTATTTCAGTTAATACATTACATTGAAGTATTGTGAGGAAACTACTATTAAATTCTAGGAAATTATATCAAATCTCGCAATATTAATTTAAATATTTAATATTAATAATTATTTAAATAATATTATTTCAGTCTCTCCTGTGGCACTTGTTTTCCCCCTGACACAACCAAAAACATTGTAATTTGGAAACGAAAACTAGCATCGAAAGTTGAATCTGAGATAGTTAAGATTGATGGTAATCGTTATTTTATAAGTCCTGATATGTATCTTACTATAGAAAGTGCAGAGCTTGATGATACTGGTCATTATGAATGTTATTATAGTGGATTAACGCAGGAAGTACATCATCTTGAAGTTAAGAGACTCAAAAATTTACGATTGGTTAGTTTTACTAAACTATAGGTTTGACCTAGCCTAAATGTTTTTATTTATCTTTTACTGCGTATTTTTTTTATAATTTACTTTCTTCTTCTCATTACATTTTGGCATTATAACTAACCTCTTTGCATTAGAAAAATAAATTAAGAGTAAGAAAATTTCGGCTCAAGTGGGATTCAAACCCACGACCTCTGTCTATCCAGGACCGTGTTCTAATAATAAATTAATTTCAAATAATACATTTTTGTAATTATCACTGATGATGGTTTGTCCATAATTTATGAATATGTCAAAAATAAAGTAAAATCACACATTTTACAGATCATTAAACCTTTCCCCCTCTTTGCGTAGTAAAGCATAGTACATTTCTATCTGTACTCCCTCTCTTTGCGTAGTAAAGCGTAATACCTACTTTCCGCCTCCCAGTTGAAACGTGGGCAAGTAAAACGAAAAATGTGCACATTGATGCCATCTATTGGCGTGAAGTTAAATTAATGAAAAAAAATTATTGTAATAAGAGATATTGCAGTGTTTTACATTAAAAATGTAATTGTTTAGATATATTCGAGCTTTTTGATGTTGTTTGATTATGTATGTAACATGTGTGTTTATGTCATACAATATTTATCAGATAATTGTTTCCTTAGATTCATACAGAGTCAGCTGAGAAAGGTCCATATGCAACAGGAGAAGGTATATTAGAAACAGAAAATCTTCATGTTGTAACTGAATGGACTAAATGGTCACCATGCACTCAATGTGGGAGAGTTGGAAGAAAGGTAAATTAATAAAAAAATGTAAACATATCAATGCATGTGAATGTCTTTGCATTGACAGTGAGAATTTACATTTGACATATCTTCTGGGACTACTGGGAGAGAGGGATTCATTCACGTTTTAAATAGTGTTTTCTGTTATCAAATTAAAATAAAAACAGCAATTGCTATCAATATTTCTGCAAAGAGCCTTTGCTTTTATAAAGACTAAACAGTGTTACAAAAATTGTTGTACATAATCGCATTTTTAACGTTTGACATATTTTATGTCATAGTAAATAATAGAGAATAATCCTTTCCTAATGATATTATGATAATTATTTTTATTTAAATCTTTGTCAATATTTCAGCGAAGCGAAGATCCTTCACTTTTATCAAGACAGTATAATTAATTTAGCCTTTGCTTTATTGCCTATAAAACACCTTGAGATAAAGAAAAACAGTTAGTTTAAGTAACTTTCGAAACCTGTAAATACTCCACATGATGTAATCTGAGTTCTAAGGATATCAGTATTTCAATCATAGCTATCAGACTGAACTTTCTCTTTAGACTTACAGATGATCTTAGATAATTGAGTTTTAATGCACAGTCAGCCAAAACTTTAGTTGTAGAAGATGAATAAAGTTTTTCCATTAAATTTGTAATAAAATCAAAATAACCTATAATTATGAAGTATTGAAATTCCAGTACATTTGTTATATTCGATTGAAGAAAATTCTAAGAGATATAGCCTAGATTCTTTATTAACTGGTATTATATTACAATCATACGATCAAAACAATGAAATTATCTGTCAATATTTTCATAAAGATCCTACCTATTTCTCTCAAAGCAAAATGATTATAAAAACTAATTAGAATGGAAATTTTTTACGAGTATCTAAAACCATTTCTTAACATTCTTTTAGGTCCGTTATGGAGTGTGTATGGTAAAGAAACTTGATATGTCAGTTAAAGTTGAATCTGCTGAAAATGGAGTTTTCTTTGATTTATTCTATAATGGTATTCCATGTTCTTCAACGTTATTACCACCAGAAGTTAAAGACGATGAATTAGTTCAAAGTAGACAGAATGAAGTTATGACTGCGTATTGTAAGGTACAGAGATAAAGTTACAAAACAATTCTAGTATGGTATCTGAGACCATGTCAATATTAAACTCATGAATTATTTCTTATGCAGCATACCTCTTATTTTTAACATTTATAAGTGTTCAAAGATTACGCAGTTTCACTACATGATTCAATACACAACCTCTGTAGTCACTTTTAGTTTCTTTAATTTTTAAAATATAAGCTTATGCCTTGAGATTTACACTCATGAAAAGCAAGTTCTTCTTTATTGACCGTTTCACATGAATTATACTCCACTTTTGATTTTGGAGAACCCGCTGATAAGTCAATTTTTTACATAACTTAATTGGTGAATGATATTTGGTAATGTAGATGGCATGTAAATTTAATTTTATATTTTGAGCAATTTTTAGAAAATAATAGAAAAGATACGCGTCTTTCAAGATCCAAGAGTGGAGTATATTTCATGTGATACGGACTATAGGGTGTTTCATCTTTATTTTTAAAAAGGCTTTTTCAACTAATACCAAGGCCTAAAGTTGTTTAATTTTTACTTGGAATCTGCATCCACTTAAAAAAGGAAATTACAGTATATGTATGCCTTTCATATTCAAGAAGGCCCTGTAGTCAGACAGTAATACAGAATTATTCCATAAATTTTCAAGTTTATTGTAAACTCATTTTCAGATGTGTTACAAAATATGAAAGTTAAAGGCAAATATAAACAAAAAGAATTGCCTTGAACTT
>JAQIWE010003220.1:0-12059 GCA_034698565.1 Campodea plusiochaeta | reverse complement strand
TGTAGCCTATATACAGTGGAAATATTCTGCCCAACCCGTGCATTGCATGGATCATGGGTCCACGGAAGAAGAAGAAGTCCTTTGCAAAGCTTCTAATAATTTAATTTAAAATAATTCCTATAAATGTTCGGTTCGACTGGCCAAACATTTAGTGATATTAATTAATAATAAGTAATAGCTGTCATACAGTAGCATTAAAAACAAACTCATTTCTAAAAAATAAGTTACTCACTGTCATTTTCTGATATATTAGATGTATTCTGTTATACAAGCAGCAGGATCAATCCTTGTTCAGGTCTGGTTGATGTATGTCTGTTTGTACAACGATAATAAAGTTTCAATTTTTACAGATTGTTATTAATTATGGTTAAATGTCGAAATTCAACTGAAGTAATATAAATATGCAGTGTAATTATTATTTTGGGATTAAATAAATTTTTAAATTAAAATTAAATGTAATATTTGCATAAAATAAAAATCCCCGGTAGAGTTATGATATTATAGAATTATAAAAATGTAAGTAGAAGAAAAGAATATTTCAAGAATAGTAATAAAAAAAATAGTAGTAACAGAAAATGCTATTTGTATTAAATATTTCCGTCATATAAATATTATTGAGCTTTATAACTGCAGAACTGCCTTAGTGTTAGGCTTACTCGTTTACATTTCAACAGCACAACTTAATAATCTTAAAGAGTGCTAATAATATCTGCGTTATGTAAAAATAATGATGTTGATAGCATTAATTTACTAACCTCAAAGTACGTAGCATATAACAGACTAAGATGCTCGGAACATTGCACAATAAGCAGTCGTTAATTTTGTTTAGTCATTAACTTTTAAGAAGGATTGCTTTTAAGTTTTAACGTAAACATAGAGTACAATTGATTATAAGAGAAAATGCAAAAAATATTTTCTCACAATGTTTATAGTAATCTTTTCTTAAAATATTGAATTGAATTTCTTGCATGAGATACTCTGCTGTAAATTTATTATATATCCTAAGAAACAAATAAATAATTATGAGTTGTTATACAATATTATTTCCTTGCATAATAAACTGTCTACTTAAAGATTGATCAAATAGTAACAAATCATTATTTTTTATCAGGTGTTATTCATTTTAGCCATTACTTGGTGATTTCTGCAAACATTGTTGAAGTTAAAAAATAAGTAATAATAAAAATGTTTCCATTGTGAAATAATAATTTTAGTGATGTCGCAATATTGTTATAAAAAAATCGTATCTTATTTAGACTGCACAATTGTCGTCTTGCTACGGAGACGACTGCAGTCAAACAGCTTCAAAATTTTACCAGATAGCGTTTGACGAGTGCGACTCCTTCGGAGCGAATTACTCGTAATCGAGAACAGTTACAAGAAAGCCAACGACATTGTTGGAATCAGTGATTTTTTTTTCCAGAGTCATCGTAGGTGGCCCTAATCAAGAATCGTACTCCATACGTAAGATACGCAAAATTTTAGAATGGAAATGATTGCAATCTATATCATATTCCATTTGCTATATTATAAGCTTTATTTCAGCAACTTTTATAAAATCGATCCCTGATTTTTTGATACTATAATTTGATATTGTCTCAATCTAGACCAAACACTTTGTCAGACGGGAGTTATGTTGAACAGCACTCTCGCGTGGGCAAGCTGTTCGGTCTAGATTGAGACAAAATTTGATATGATATAAGGGAATATTCTGCGTACGCGTACATACCAAAACTATCGAGAGTCGCTCGCACATAATTATTCATAATTCAAATTCAAATATGTTTATTGTCTTAACAGATTAAAAATCCAATAGACACATGATAAGTGAAAAATATTAACACTGAAAGAGTGATAGATATAAGTATAATAAGCACATAAAATACATTATAATTATTCTAAATGTTACGTATTATAATTATACTACTACAAATTATGTGAGAGAATTGCCGGAAATCTTAAAATATTGTACATAACATAACCATAACGTAGCAAACCCCATTGAAAGTAGTTGACCACCCTACCCTAAGCAGAATGATATTTCAGACACAACACCATGAAGCTGTTTGAAACTTCTCCTAGTGTATAATAATAGTTTTACTCTATACATTGTGAACATGATGGCTTTGATCATGGATTACTTCCTTATACATTAAACATGCTGTGTGTTGTACTATTACACAATAGTTATTATTCTACACTCAACGTATATAGAAAAGTGTATCACATGATTGGAATTGGACAAGGGTTTTGTTAGAAAGGGTAAAGTACAAATGAGGTTGTTTCAGGAGGATTAGATCTATGGTGAGATGTGTTTTATATTTCCGTGCAAATTTAGTTTTTTGAAGTTTGCTGTTTGGATTTTGACATCTCATAGTGCAGAGCACATTAAAAATAATTTTAATTTGAAAAGAAGGACTGAATCAATTCATTATGGAGAATTGTAGCACATATAAATTACTTTTTCTTTTTTTAATTCAAGAGGAACATAAATGGAAATCCGATGTAATGTCAAAACTCTTTAAAATTTTGAAATTAATACGTTATCTTTTAAAATAAAAAATGTTTACTTTCAATAAATCAAAATGTTCTAAAATATCTAGTGGAAATGTTATATATTTATATTAATTAACGTCATAATTAGTCAATATTATACACATTCAATAATATGGTATATTAATAATATTAACGTCGTAAGAGGTAACCCCTCTGGCCCCCTCGTTCTAAATACTATAACCACATAGTGCTGACTATTGTATATTTCCTGTTAATTTCTACACTATAGTAATATTGAAGGATATGCTGGGCCCCCAAAAAATGGCACCAATTTGGAAAGTGTTATTTCTCGAAAACTATAGCAGATATCTACGAGATATCTCGTAATAGCAGATATCTAGCAGATATCTCGTAAATGACGCAAAAACCACTTGAAAGTTCATGCAATTCTCCTTCCAATAGTATATAGTTTCATAATAAAACATGCTGGATTACTGTCAAAATAGCCCTCAGTAAAAAAAATCTACCGTATACGAAAGTTCTCAAAAGAGGTAAATGGACTTTCTGTATAAAGAAACAGTAATTTCTCAGAACGTGAGTCAGCTGTATTCATGAAAGAAAAATAAATGGAAAGTTGTTGCCATTCTGTTTCCTACAATATAAAGTTTTATAACAATATTAATAAGATTATGGCCGTAAACGACTTTCCAATAAATAATGTACGAAAGTTGTCTATTTATCGTTCTTGCCTACTTTCGTAGATTTTATTTTTTTAAGTCGTTTACGATCAATCATAACTAGGTAAATATTCATATAAAACTATCTACTTTTGGAAACAGAATTTCGTGAACTTTAAATTGGCTTTTATTAATTTTAATAATTGTTTTATTATGTATTTACTGTAAAACAAGGTGGTATTATATAACAGGAATCTCCTTGTAATGAAAACTATGTTATGACCAGTATCAGTCTTCACAGTTCAGACAGCTGGTTGAAACTAAACACTATACATGAACTATATTCATTCTGACGTTACATATCGTCACGTCATGGGAAACAAGCACTTTCGATAGCACTCTAATACAATTTCAAGTTTTCAACCTCTTACAGATACCAAATTAACAGAAATAAATTACCAATTGCCAATCTTTTCCACTTGAAACAAACTTTTCTTAAGAGTGCATCACAAATTTCTTCTTCTTTCCTATAGCGCTAAGGCATCCAATGATAACGAAATTACAGTAATTGTTTCAGTCTTATTCTTGTCGTGTAATTTAATTATCCGTACTAAGTTGCTTCGAGTGTCAAAGTTTTTACAGCACTTTAACCGTTCTTTTGCACTTTATGGTAGCACTTGGTTGATTCATTTTAATCGAAAGCAAATTCTATTACGCTGCTTTCGTTCTACATTAGGAAAGTAAAATTGTTTTAGATTGCATTGTTTTGAAATCAGCAATTAATTTGTTTGTCATTTGAACGTGCTGCAGTTTCATTTGTTTTGAGCATGTTTTTATAGATATATTGGTAAGTATTGTAAAGCCAATGGTTATGTTATATTTTCTTTTTTTGCTACAGCCAAAGAATTTTCTGCATTTTTCGTTGGAAGATGAATATATATATTTATTTTTGTGTTATGCGACACTATCGTTGATCAAATTATTTTGCTCTGCTGATGTCAATTATATTTCGTAAATATTTATAACAATGCATTGTTTTGAATTCACAATGTGGAATTGCTCGAATTCAATATTATTCAGGTATATCTTAATCAATATATCTTCTGAAAATATATACTGTCTTTCAACATACTGTAAAGCAGAATAACTACGGATTCAATTTAGAATAACTTACACACCATACGTAATGTTAAATCTATTTTACTTGAAACATCTTCCAGCGTGATATCCAGGCAATATACTCATTAGGTGAAAATATTTCCATATAGTTACTTACCTAAAAAGAAAGAAAAAAGAAAATTAGTCATGTTTGTAATCTGTTCATTTTTTCTTCATTATAATTAAATGAGATTACCAAGAGAATTACTTTTTAAGGAAATAATAATTATTAAATATCTTATCTAGTTCCATATTTATTCTACATAGTGATACACTGAAAATAGTATTTTTTTATTGTATGTACAAAAATAATATTGCAAATTACATTTTATATATTGTAAACAGAAATTATAAGCTTCTATTATATGTGCAATATTCTTATGTTTTCAAGTTCACAATACCTGCAGATATGCCTTATTGCTATAGCTTTGCGGGGTTTCACAATTATTGTATTTGAAAGGAAATAAAAAATTACATTAAAAAAGAGGCAAATGAAGCAATTGATTTATTTCCATTTCCTCATAATATATTATTTCATGTTTTATCCCAAAATATTCAAATACAATTGTTTCAATGTGTTCACGTAAAAGTACCAAACAAGGGACCTCAATATACATACCGATGATGTATACTTATATAAACGCAACCTCACCCAAAGCAGTCTATATGATGCAGCAAACATCTTTATGAGATTCTCATACATTACAATACATTATCAATCATATCACTGTAAATGCTAATAGAAAAGTTCCGTGTGCAGGTCTACTTGATCTTTCAATTAAAAGTCATACTCCGGAATAAAAACTTCCCTTCTGTCTACTAATATTATTATGCAAATTACACACTCCATGCGCCTACTGCATTTTTATAAGTATAGGATTGCCAGCATCCAGCTTCGTTAAGTTTCATTAGATTGAAAATAAAAATTAAATATATAGTATATAATGAAAAATAAATAAAAAATGAAGTTCATTCAGCTTCATCCCCAAATATGTAATTTTCAATGCAGCTGGCAGATATTTGCATCCTTCTTTATTTTTGCAATAATTTCGGTAGTATACATGTTTAGTTTCAAACTATTATAATATACAGACATTAAATTTATTAATCCTTTTAAAATCCACGTCGTTTCTTGAAAAACAATGAAATATTATCGCCATTATTAGGTTAGCATAAGTTAGTGCATATTAAGTAAAATGGTTTCTAAAGATGCCTAATATCAAACACAGGTCATACAATAGAGGACCATTTCTGAAATTTAATCCTTAAATTACACAATAAATTTCAATACAATACTATTACAAGTTACTCAAATTGTTACGATTTTGTTATGAACTAGATTTCTGCAAAATAATGTGGGAGTAAAATGTAATAAATAATGATATTCTCAGGTAAATCTGCAAGTGATGTTAGCATAAACAATGCTAGGCCTAATATTTCCATTTTTTTTTAATTCGCAGAAGCAATAAAAAAATTTTGATTATTGAAGAATGTTGAATATATTGTAAATACTTCATTAGGAGTTATACTGAATAATATTTCTTTTTAGAGTATATTTATGTAATCATACATAAATTTTAAATATACAGTACATGGTTTTAAATCTAATTGTAAAACAAACTATAAATTATTATTCTTAGAAGTAAAAATGTTTATGCTATTTCACCTGCTGCATTTTTTTTTTTTTTTATCTCGGAGTATAATGCTGATATATTATTTCATATTAGTAAAGCGTATTCCTGTTTTCGACTCAAAGAAACGAGAGGGGGTTTAAAAACTTCGTCGTTAGGACGTTTACATTCAAAAAGTACAATAATGCAATATCTGTCCCTAAAAGAGCATGCTTGCAGCCAGAAGTACGTGCGAAAACCAGTGTTGTTACTTAGCACTATATTTTCTGTAAAAAAATGTATTAACCCTACAATAATTTATTATATTGAAGAAAAAAGAAATAAACTCCCATGATACTGTATGATCAATCTCGAAACTGTCAACCCTGTCCCACTTTTCTTCCCCTGTTGCCTAATTTCTTCTAATTATAATCTCAACTTCAGCCGCTTTTCTACTGAAAGAGAAGAAAAATTGCAACTTCGCACGTAAACTTGCTAATTGCATTAAGTCGAAGCTCCTATCTGCAGCACGTATAGAGTGTTTTAACGGAGGCAAATTTTTTTTAAAGAAGAAAACCTGTACTAAAAGTCTCTTCTGTCTCTAAGGACCATTTCATATGCAGGAAGATGGGAGTTCATTCGATTTTAACAACTTTTGGAGAATGACGAGGAAATTTTTTTTAAAGAAAAGTTTTATCGAGTGATAATTTTTGGTATGAATCTACGTAATACGTACATGGAAATTCATTTCTCAGGGGATTTTAAAGAATCTAAATCAGCATTATTATTTTTATTTACTTTTTTTAATGAAAAATCAGTAAAAACTCCAAATAATAAATTAAACAGACAGTGTGTCAGGTATACTTACAGCATTGCTGGCCATTGGTATTTTATAATAATAGATATGGAAGTTTTGCATTGATCAATTTATATGATTGACTTTGACGCATATTATACTTTAATAATGTATTTGCAAAATAAAATGTTTTTGAAGTTATAATATCAGAACAAACATCGGTTATCATTTGTTATGTATTCTGTACAATATAACAATTATTTCTCTTCTAACATATTTTTTGCAATACATCATTGTACCCACATGAACTTTTAGAACACGAAATATCTGAGGTATTCAGATGATACATTATTTATCCTGTCCAGTGCTAGAAGTAGTACAAAATAATAATTATTTATTCGTTCAATAATATTAAAAACCACTAAGAGTAGAAAAATATTTTATAAATACAAGATTGTGCGAAAACCAAAAGGTTAGCACGATATTCTAATAATAACATTTGAATATGGCTTGAGTAAGAGAAGGCCTTGAGTCCTGTCTTATCCACGCTAGAGTATAAAGATTTGTTATATATTATTATTATGGCAGTTTATATTGTAATTATTTTCTACGGGACATGAAATTAATGTGAAATCATCACCTCCGAAATACTAACATTTATAGAAAATTATACATACAACAACATAACTCTGTCAGCACTTAAATAGAAAATTGCAATATGTTAATACACCAGAATTCATATTTTAATTTATGCATTGTAATTATAAAAATATGTTCATTTCAATAAGTGTATTTCTTCTTATAGAAAATTGAGTAATACAAAGTTTTATTTTGCAAAATTACCCCAGTAAGGAAATTTTGAATAAACATATTATAATAGAATGAAATAAAGACAAAGAGGCATTCACTGCCAATTTTTGAATACACCGGAATTCTCTGGAATTCGGAAAAATGTTGTACACCTGAATTTGGAAGTGAATACCCCCTCGAATAAAAATTTAGTGTAGACATAGCTTATAATCAATTATTCAACTGTCAACTTTCGGCCGCTTAAAACTGCTACTACAATTTAGTAACATAGACCAGTGGCGTATGCAAGGAGTTTTGGGGCAATGACCCCCTTCCCCTTCTTTGACGAAATCCTAAAGATTACACTAAAACTGCGTTAAAAATAATTAGCCATAATGCGAAATATTATGAGAAAACAAACTCATTTTATAAAATATGTGCAAAATTTGCTTATAAAAATGGGCTATTTTTATCTTAATTTTTCAAAATTTTCTTCGCCGATCCGATCCTCGGAAGCTTCAACATCGCTAGGCGTGTCCCCCCTTTCAGAAATCCTGGCTACGCGCTTGGCCTCTAGAGTGGCATTATTTATTTGGCATGTATATAATTATAAAAATCAAATATATTATATACCACTGTTTATATTTTGCTGAATTTAAGCCATAATGTAAATAAGTTAATTTATAGTTATTTCGTTGTTGACAATACGGTAGTTTGAATTTATGTGTCTTTTACAGAATGAACATTTACCTGTTTACTGTATAAAATGTAAAAATTCAGAAACTTATTATTTCTAATATTTTAATTGCAAATATTCCTGCTGTACATTTAAGAATATTTTTTTAAGGAACGGGATAAAATAAAAATAATAATGAGAAACGGGTTTTAAAACAGTAAAAAGCAATTAAAAAAAAAGCTGATACAATGTATTTTTCCACATCACCATAATCACTAAGCGTATAGAGCGTGATAATTAGTCACCTACCAAAGAGCAGCAACGGAAGAGAGTATACACACAGAGAATGAAAAGGATTTTTAACTCTGTTTGTTTTTCAAGAGTACTTTTAACAGAGAGAACAAAAATGTCTGTGAAGTGTTAAACACTTGATAACTTTGTTACAAAAAATTCAGTTTCTCCCTTTTAATTGTCAGCTCTTAAAAGTTGCTATTTTGTCGCATTTGTTTTGGATGGGACAATGTGCAAATAAAAGTTTTGATTGTTCAAAGTTTGTGTTTCATGTATTATTGATAAGTTCTTCAGTATATAGCAGAAATGCAGAAATTACTGAAATTGTAGAAATTCCAGCACATTCGCCAATGTTAGACGAAAAAATAAATGAAAATTTCATTATTAAAGGGACATTATTATAACTTCCGTCATACGTTGTGGAAATTTTTATAAAATCATAATTAATTAGTGTACGAGTATTATGTGACTAAAAATCACAGAAAAATTCTAATTAAGTCCCTATAGTTTCTATCTAACATATACCTTAGGGGGGGATACCAGAAACTAAAACAGGAAATGTTATAGCTAAAGTGTAGTTACTATATACATAAACACTCAGATGATAGTTTTATACTATCATTTTCTACCATTGTAAAGCATGAATGATGATTGATACACATAGTGTCATTATCAATCCTCGGACAATTATAACTGATGAGCCTTTAAGAGGCGAAACTGCTGTTTTATATACCATGTCTATTCCTTGGTAACTAAATACCCCAAACCTTTCAACTTAACAAATTAAGTCACTATAGTTTTTATCTATATTAATAGAAAAGTGTGATTATTTTACGATTTATTTATCCAATAACGATTATTTGAACAAAAGGAGTTATATCATAACACTAAAATCAGTGTTAATAAATTTCGGTACTACATTAAAATCGAGATGTATACATTCAAATCTTTAAAAGCTTGTTATGCCAGTACAGTTTCGAAGTAAATCTGATCATTTATGTTCAGATTTATTTATTCATATAGTAATAATCTCATCAAGCTGTCAGAAAAAAGCTTAAAGCCGTCAGAAATAAGCTTATGCTGTCAAAACGGTCAGATTTTCCTTTCTGTAATACTGTATAACGCGCACTTAGAGGAAGAAAAAAAGCATTTTCAACTTCAGGTATATTCTAAAAAGCATGAAGATAAAAAAATTCTGTAAAAAGCCTTCTCTCACCTTGTTGAATTTTCCTCATTTCTTTCAAGTGTTTCATCTCATGTCTTTTGTTAACATTGCTCTTGAAACAAACAGTATTCAAATAAAGACTATTGGATCATTGATTTTTTTTACCACAGTGGAGTCTACATAAGCTACCTTACTTGTAAGCGTGTAAAAGAAGTGGCGTTGATATGGATTTAATTTCGGGGGATGAGTGGGATTGTAAAAACTTACTGAGCAACGACAAAAATATATACTGGAATGCTTCTTAACACATACTTCTGTCTCGTAAACATTTTGATAAGACTCTCTTATTATTTTTATATAGATAAAAAGCAAATTAAACCGTTATATTGCTGGTGTTTGTTATATCTGTAATTAATTATCTGTAAGGAAAATATTACATTTTGAGTATGTTTCCAAAAATATTTATTTTCGAATGCCAACATGCTGCATGATAAATAATGATAATTGCAATTTTATTTATTTTTTATTTTACATTATTTAAGTAATATGAAACATTGATGTCAGCAGTGAATGCAAAACTATCAAACGTTCAAATTACAGAAATATCAAGAAAGTCTTGCACCCAATATATTGAAACCCAACAAACAAGGCAGTACTTCTACATGTTCCACCATAGGGTGGAAAAGCGATTTTTAGGTGAAGACAAAATAAGTTCAATTGTTTTTGTAGTACAGGGCCGTAGCTGCATGGTGGCATGACACTCGCTCCATATAAGATGATAACTAAAAACTGCGAAAAAAAAAATTCTGATCGGATGAAAAGACGTAGGTAAATATTATAATGTTATTAAACACCATCACCGGTATGTTAGAAGTAGAAATTCGGTTTGAAAAATGTGCAATAGCTGTTTGATTGGGAAGAGGTTCGGGCCGTTCCGTGACCTCCATGTGGCTCCCAAACTAGGCTTCAAAACACTCAAACGTAGGCACGGCGTGTATCATGCGCAGTAGAGTTTCGCTTTATCTTCGTTACGTAGTATTATAGTTATCCACGATGTTCCACATTCACAGAATAAAGCAATGGAATTCCACCCCACTACATTTCTGAGGGTGGTCTACATACCACCCATCACCAGAGGAATCTACGCCCACGATACACAATGGAGAGTGGTAAGAGGGAGTAAGATCAGATAAAAAAGGAGGGTTTGTTTGGTGAAGTAGTTGAGGTCTGAAAGTAAACTTGAGAAAAGAAAAACTTCACCTCAACATACTGTATATAGAGAGGTAATGCTGATAAGCTCCATGGTGGTTTAAAGGTATCACGGAGGTTTAGATTGGTGATCAGTGGTTGTGTGGGAAGTCAGGAATTTCTGGATCGGGTGAAAGTTATTCAGTTTCAGTGAATTGAAAGGCAAAGATTCGTGTCACAAACCCAAAATAAAATGAAAGGGAGAATCTTGTTAAAGGTCCATTATTTTTCAGCGGGAAGTTCCGATCTCCAACACAGATTAACGGTCCCTTGAGAATTGAGTACAATAGAGAACAAAGAAAGTGAAACGAAAATGAAACGTCATGCTGAAAAATATTACAGGTTTAATAAAATATTTAAAATATTAACACAAAATTCCCACGTGAATATTACTAATTGATTTTCAAATTATTATCAAATTATTGTGTGTAGTCATTTAATATACAAAAGTGTAATTTGTTTAAGATAGGAGCTAATTTGTGTAGCAATTCTAACATACCTAACGTTAAACATAATAATATTTATGTATATTATAGTACTTGTTGTATATGCAATTAACCAATTTTGGATTTACCTTGTTAATTTATTTTAAGCAGTTTTAGCTTAAGCAAAAATTATTGATTTTACAACAAATGAAATTGCAACTCGTTTTTTTTTCCAAGACATTAAGGTAAAGAAGCACATTTTACATTCGGCACCACGAAAGCATTGGAAAATGGGGGATGTAGATGTACGAGGCTACATTTTCATTAACACAGGCACTAATATTGGAGATATTTAACAATCTTATAAATTATAATTGCGATTTGTCCACCCTTATCTCAGGGTTATTGCGCTCTGGTACCCATTTTAAGAGACTGAGTGAACTCTAACAGTCATACTGAAGGAACATGGAAAGTAAAAACACTGGGCACACAGTATTTGAACCAGGGATCTCCAGCAGTACAGTCTACAGTTGTACCACTTGACCATTGCAATTATTTCAAGACATTTAAAAGCTCTTTAATATAATTGTTGATCTCAACGATCTCTTTCTAGTAGAACATCCAACACAGAATTAGATGCTTAATTATTGTATTCTTAAGAATGTTAAGTAAACTTAAAAAAAGTATGCACTCCTTCAAGGGCGGTTTTAGGATTTTCCTAAGGGGGG
>JAQIWE010003219.1:0-12060 GCA_034698565.1 Campodea plusiochaeta | reverse complement strand
AAACTTAGGTCGGTTCTGACTAGTGAACTTTTTTTATTTGGCCATACTGATACAATCCTGAAAATTTGGTTAAAATCCTTCAAGTGGTTCCGGAGAAAATTAGAGTTAAATATGAAGAAAAGTTTAATGACAAATTATAATGTACTGGATATTGTCTAGAAGAACACTTACATCATAGTTTAATGACAGTTTTGATTAAGGTCTATAAATAAACTCGAATAGAATTTTGCAGTTCGATAATTTTTATTACCAAGCAAATAAATTCCTTCTACAAACTTTAATCTGTTTTATTACCTTTAATTTGAACTTCAACATTTAAAATTGAGTATACAGTGATTCAGATATTTTGATAGCAACTAATCCTCTTCTTAGAATCTCTCTAATCTTAATCTAAATTTTGTATAAGCAAAATTGTCTGCTGGCGTTTGTAGTTGGGAGTAACATCCAAAACCACTAATGGAAGTCGTCGTCATGAAGGATCCCCAAATAAACCTTTTAAAGCAACCTCCTTCTTTTATTATGCTAAACATCTTTTATTGTGCTTGACAATCATCTCATCTTCTCTACACAATGGACCAGAAGAGGTTTCTAACCTTCAAGAGTAGTCATGGTGATAGCTTTGTACTATTTTCCTCTCCATTGGAAAACAAAGAGACCAATCAGTTCGGTTCATCTCGCCATGGGGGCTTTCAAACTCATTATATCGCTTTATCGAAAGTGGTCATCTTATACCAACGTATTGTATCTCCAGGAGTATGCAGTAGGGAGGGGAAGCTCCTATACAAAGACATTCTCTATACTTTTGCGTTTTTCTTAAAATTCACTTAAAAAGATATTCTTATATGGTTGGGGTTTCGAAATGATGAAATTTGAGATTTTTATTTCTGATCTTGAGGGAGAATTGATGCTGTTCTACTTCAGCAATCAAAAAGTTGGATGGAGGGAGATCTCCTAAGGGTTCGTCGTGGAATTTCACTTTTTATATGGTAATTTGAGATATTGGAACAATATTGTTTCATGCTCCAAGATAAATAAGTAGGTTGATTTTTAAAATAAATGAACAAGCAAGGTGGATCCTATGTCAACGAGAGAGTATACTGTAATTACAAAATTTAGTTTGAAAAAGTGTTCTTGTTCTTGGATTGTGACGAAATTTTTTGAAATTGCAGGTATTATATTACTTTGCAATACTATTATTCACACAATTATTTAGATAACATATTTAGAAGTTTCAAGGTATACTGGTTTGAAACTCTTCGTAAATTAGCGCAATAAAAATTATTGGCCGTTTGCTATAATTATTTGCTGCAATTCGATATCTCCCACCACCACACACTACACATTTTTAGATGACACATTTTAATTCTCTAAACATCGTTGTCACCTTTATATTGACACAATTTCTGTTTGAAAGAGCCTTGACTGATATTCACGATGATTCGCCAATATTAATGTGGATTATTATATAGGTATTCACTTTTGTTTATTTTATGCCAATATGTTTTATTTGTTCAGATAACCAAACAAATGTCTGACAATTGAAATCAGGAAAGTAAATAGAGCAATAAAAATATAGAAAAGAATCTCTGATTAGAATAAGGGGAGAGAAGGTTAAATAACAAATTTGTCAACATTAGAAATCTTATGTTGTTGTTGTGGTGTATTGGAATTTTTTGGGTTTCTCGTTTATCCCAAGGAATCTTATGTTTCTACACTTAAAAAAAACAATGTATTGCAGTTCAATATATTGATTAAATAAATCTTTAACGAGATGTACTTATTTCCACTGTACATCGAAAATAAACGACGATTTTTTTTAACTTTAAAGAAATAACATAAGTAGAACGAATATAAAATGTTAAATATTTCTTAATCAGTACAATACATTTCGAACACCTGATGAATCAAAATGCTCTATATACCCTTCAGACTTTAGTTTCTTCTCCTCCGCAGAAATATCTGCTTGGATACGCCCATAGCACCCTTAAGTTTGTGTTGATCAAAGCTTCTCCAACGTAATGATCTCTCCCCTCATACCACAATTCCACTAACAATCACCACAGATTGAATTGTTCCCCCTTCACAACAAACAGAACCTCCTGCCAGTGACAAATCTACCGCAGAAATAATATTCAATCGCCCCCACCCGTACTGCAATCCTCAAAACTTATAATCTCGAAATTACCATTTTTAATAAGAGCAAACTAAAATCCAATTCAGTGTATCCCCTCTCTCTCCCTCTTTTGCCCTTATTTATTTTTCCTTGCCTCAGAAATCTCTTGAAGCAGAAGAGAGAAAATTCGATAACTGTTGTGTAATGCTTTGGCGAAAACTGAAATTTCATTACTCTTATATCAATGGAGCCTTTTCTTTCTTTTAATAGGTCTCTTTGTGGTTGGCCCTGATTTAATCAGTGAAGAAAATACGTTTCACTCATCATCTTTTAAAAAAATGAAATATGATTCAGAAAAGAGCGGGAGCCAGCATGAAAGCAGCTGCTGCGATTAATAATGGCGGCACCCAGTACCTTAACACTGTAAAAACCACGGAGAGATAGTATCGCTTATAGTCCCCCACAGCATCAATAGGATCTCCTCCAGGGTTTATATGAGATGAGATAAATGGGAGCAATGGAGGAAAAAATGTGGCGAAATGGAAGAAAAGTTGAAGATTTCTTGGAAGATAGTGGTAAGCTCTTGGTAATAACGATTAGCCCACATGGATATTTTCAACATGGGTCATGGTGACGATTAAAGTACATGTATAATTCGATTTAGGGTTTGGGTTATTCTGAAGTGGTTGCAATTCTAATCTGCCTTCCATACACATTGGAAATTGTGATTGATATAACTGAGTTTCAAGTTCCACGTTTTCTTCCTTATTAATTTTTATTATGTGCACTTCAAATCTGTATCGAAAATAGAGTGAGACTAGTTTAATCTCAAAACTCCTTTGGTATATTACATACTTTCTGAAAAGCCATTCAAATAGTTGTCAGAATGTGTCCCGGAAAGTTCTCTGGACACTAAGCTTAATGTAATTTTTTCAAATTCACTAAGCTTTACATTCCAAAGTTATCAGGAATTATCTCTAGCAGGACTTTTGTAATTTTCATAACAGAGCTCTTTCATTTTGATTGTAAACATCCCATTGAATAAGATAACATTGATGGGAAGAATAATTTGAAGAGTTGAGGGTAAAAAAATATAGCTCAAATTAAATCTTTAATTTTTGATAATTCCATATCTCTGCTGCAGGAAAGTCATCTCATATAACGAAGAGTATTTTTTCATGTTTTCATTATAATAACTCGAGTTGAAAATTAGAGTAAATTAATCTCTTTTTTCGTGATGATTGTAGCAATATAAATCCTATATTATTTCAAACGTTATTGAAACGGAATCTATCCATAATCCTACAGAATTAAAAATGATAATAATTTTTATTGCTTCCAACTTTGATGTACTATATCCTTATACCATATTACTGAAATATTGCAATGTAACCTAATACAACAGCAGAGATTGCCGAATATTTTGAGCTCTATAAAACCAAGTACTCTACGCTCAATTTAAAAAGTATTATATTCCTAAATGCCTGTAATAGGTACATGTATAAAACAGGTATATAGTTGAGCTTTGTTATAGCAGCATTTTGTTTTTTTACTTTTGCTTTTCAATAAAATCAATAAGAGCATTGAATGGTATTTGTACTAGTTGAAAGCTGATGTACAGGATATGAGTCTTTTGTGATACAAAAGGGGAAAAATTCCCTTTGTTCTTGTAATTAGAGTTTGTGGTGTTTCATAAAAGCGGTCGTTAATTCGATATACTTTTTTCAGCTTTCTAGCAGTTGTATCACAGAAGAATATACACACTTTTGGAATAGTATTTGTACATTTTTAACAGGTTTTGCTTGGATTTTTTCAGTAAAATAAAACCTAATCAGATGTATTCTTTCACATCAAACATAACAAGTCAAAGGAAATGCACTTTTATATATATTATATATGACAGAACTCTGAGACAAAAGGAAAATAGTTCTTTGCGAATTTTAAAATAATTATAAAGTTAAAATATAATTTGATGTGTCCAGTAACATGGATTTTGCCATATATAGCTGAGAAGAGCAGCTTCTTTTGGCTCCATATATTCTCATGTTAATTCACTCTGAGTCTCCTATTTTGTGATGATACAAGAATAACTTATATTATGAAGTTATATTTACATTAATACGACTTTTAAAACAGTATTTTCTAAAATAATATTCACTGTAACTTATTTTGTCAGAATGGTATATGCACGTACAGTATATGAGTAGGTGTAATGCATTAAAAATAATATTATGCTTCTGTTAGTATTAGTGCTGGACTGCTTAGATTTAATCTTTAAAGTACAAAGTGAGATAAAAATATTCAAGTTTGTTTGATTACAACAAAGCAGCTTAAAGCTTTTAGTATATTAATCTGGAAACTATAATGTATTTGCAGAGATCTGTGAGACGGATTCTGTTGCATTTATGGGATATACAAACACTTCAAATGCTGAATACAAATAAAACTTAAACTACACAACATGATTTATTCTAAAATACATTAGTATAAAGTGTATTCTGGGATGCTGGATTGTAGCACTGTATAGTAAATATACATGGGAATTTATAATAGCACAGCAACTATATAGTAAGAAGATAATAATACTTATACTTTGATGTAAAGAAAAAGAATAAGCAGAAATAGCAGAAAATTCTGTCGAGGAAAAGGTGAGTTTGATAGAGAATCATGATGTACTGAAATGAATCTATAATGGTAAGATCTTTTGAATTGTATTTTTTATATGTTGATTATAAAAATATAGGCTTTTATTTTATATCAATACATTTCAGTAAAATTAGCATGAATGAATGTTACTGCCAGAAAGAAGATTTTGTTATATATTTATTGAACACTTTTTAGTGTCTTTTTAAAGTTGCAGAATTTACGTTGATTTTCGTGTGTAAAATTTACTTAAAAAATACATTAGAAAGTGTCCAGTAAAGTATGCAAAATCTTTCTGATAGAAATGGGTTCATAAAAAATCATTTTAATCCACAAGTCTGTATGGAAATCCAATAAATTCAACTGTTGCTGCATACTGCCGTCAATACATCGTCCTTTCACACAGCAAGAAACTTCTTTTGAACCTTATTCTTCCACAAAATACCCGCATTTATAGCCAATGTAGAGAAAGTATCTTTGGTGAAGACTCCAATGCGGCACCGATATTGCCAACGTTGTTCCTTGCTCCATGAAAAATTTCTTCCGGAGATTCATTATATATCCTCAGATAAATTCACAGAAACATTGTAGAGACTAATAGTGGCAATGCTATAAAAATTGTAGCTATACTCTACGATTATGCAAATAACATGAGAAAGCAAATTGTGAAAAAGGCCACTTTTATTTTAGAGCATACTCGTGTTTGTACTGTTACAGTATAGTCTTTGTTTTCCTGCAGAGCCTACAGCTAATATATAGGTCCAAAAGGATGTAACACGTTTATTCCTTTATCGCAGGCTATATTGACGCATAATTGCATTTCGGAGCATAATGAGAAAGCTGAGTAAAAGTGATATTAAAATTGATTTCACTCTAATATTATTAACAAATGAAATGAACAAGTAAGTTTTTTAAATAGGAAAATGGTGAAAGTGTTTTTTAATGTATTTGGTGACTTTATTCATTGTACTTTAACTTATAGTCTCAGTTAATGATAATTGGAGTTTACACCATCATTACTTGATCGATTGCAAAAGGTTGCGTAGGAAGTTTACTAATAGTTCATGGGAGATCAAATCATCAATACGTTGAAAAATATCAATTTAAATTTGTGAAAAATGCAGCACTATCCTAAAGTGACCATTAATGATTTTTTTATGTAAATATTGTCATCATCATTAATCTGAATCTGACTTTCTGACACTGAAGCTTGGTGCACATCGTTAGGAGCTTGATTTTTTTTTACTGATGATTTAAATTCCTGTATATTGTAAAAGTGAGACTAAAACTTCACATTTGAAATATTGATATCACATAAGTCCTCAAAGTAAATCATATATAATTTAAAAATCACGGAATCCACTATTTTAGTCAAATATCAAGACCTTATTACACTGTGGCTGGAATATTCTCTTATAAATCGACTTCCCATTCCTTCCACCTCTCTTTAACCTCTATACTCGTCGTATGTAATATAAAGTTATATAAAAAAGAAGATAAATCTATACAGAAATAACTTCTTAAATGACTCTAACATTATGCAAATCGTCTTCTCATCAATTTCCACTTTCGTAAAGAAAACTCAATCTATCTTCTTGATGAGACTCCCATTGACCTAAATTCTGTATCTGACATATAAATGGAAATATTCTATTTCCTGACCGAGCAAGAGTAATAATGTGGTTTCCGTATGCAGTCGGTGTAATTGGACGGAAAAAAGTCTTATCGACCAAATGGTGCTTTTCCACATAAAAATTATGTGAAGTGTTAGAGTCCTTGACATGCCGTTTCCGATGACTTCTCTTGACTGAAAGGACTTGTATTAACATAGATATAAACTGGCAGAATAGGGTGTTTTCATGTTAAAGGTGACAGATATTCGCGTGTTTGGCTAAACGATTTGACAGCTCACTCTACCAGTTATTCACAAAATTTCATCACCTTTGTACATATGGGTGGAAATCACGACGATTTGTTTTTCATTTGAAGATTTTTTTTTAATTATTCAGATTGTGGATATAGCTATATTATGTGAAAATGTCTGACTATCTCAGATGAGGATTAAATTACGCATTCATACAAAGACCATTTTAAGGATAAGAGTCACATCGCGTCGGATAAATTATTATTAATAATATAATATATGGATTTTCTGTTAATGCTAATGTTATTATAAAATGTTCTTTACATTCTTTTAAGCCCATAACATGTATGTAGTTTTCTAGCTTTCTTTTATTTCTATAATTCTAACGTAAATAAAAATATAAGATACTTTCACTTAATAAAATCCAATCATAATAAAGAGTGACTTATTATTACTCAACTAAGACTACATTGTTCATTATAAGTTTTAAATAACCATCATTATCCAAGAGTCATAGAATTGAAAAAGTTTCAAACAAAACCAAAAGAAAGAAATGTTCAAATTAAAATTTATTTTTAACATATTAAATGAGTAAACAATTATAGTAATGTATAATAGAAAACAAATGAATATCACGAGTGTTCCTGTTTGATCAGTTTTGGCACCATTAAGCAAAGTATAAGGAACAAAATACTATATAAAAGCATTATTTTCAACATTCATGAGATATCCAGCAACGAAACCTTAATTTATAAATTCATAAACATCACTTCCTATATATGCAGAGGGTTGTATGGTATTATAGTTGTAAATATCTCAGTCAATTAAAACCTGAGTGGAAGCGAGATAGTGCAACGAACTTTATAATTAAGGTTCTTCTTTCATGATAAAGTTATTACATTATGGGAATTTGTGGTGAAATATCTGTTATGCAATCTCATCATAAAATTTTATGTCCTTTCGTGGTCTTTTACAATAATAATCCATTCTTATAGTAGTGTAAGCTTCCTATTCACGAGCGTTATGCGCTGATTAGTAAAAACAGGGTATTGTAAATCATAACAGAAACAAGACTGTTGTTTCTGTTTTACATCATGTACACTTTGAATATGATTTTATAAAATGACATTCATTATATGGTGTCCATACTTCCAACGAATTTAATATTGTAATTCTCTGAAGGAGGCCCTGCACATTCCAATCTTCCAAAGTCATAACGATCATATTACAACTATATAATAAATATATATGAGATAAACATTTGTCTGGTACATATCCTTGTCTATCATTTCTTATTGATATACTAAGTTTTCACTAATGAAGCATTACAAAATTTCGTGAATACAATTGAGTTATAGTTGTTACTCGTTATCAGAGCTTGTGTTGGTTAACATTATTTGTTCTGGACTTGAATAATTAGAATTTTTCATTTGTTCCATATCTATGCTAAAATTACTTATACTACCAAAAATTCGAAAAAAAAGTGAGATTTTGTATTTAAAGAAACAGTGATTCTGCAACAGATATCTCTCTAACCATCTGTATAACTTGAGATCTTGTCGTATTCATGATCAATAAACTATCAGGTTCCATATGATATTGGTACATATTGCACGAATTATACCTTTTCTCTGTCCAATATGATTCAGCATGCTGATCTCTTCAGAACACCAATTTGACCGGATGATTTATTTATGAAGATATGCTGATCGAATATTGACAGCACCTGTAAATTCATCAAAGGTAAGCTAAGTAATTAAATATAATAAAAATAAAGCATTACGATTTTCAGGGATATTTTAACAAAAGTATATACAGACTGACACTATATACAGTTTTTATAGTGAAACTGAAAGGAGAAAATCACACCCAGGGGAACAATGTCTATTAGATGCGAATAACGCTTCATTCATTTATCATGATGTCAGAGTTATTGTTTCTTTATAACACCTATTTGAATATTGTATAGGTTTATCAATTACAGATATAATATAGGTGTAAGAAAGTTCCATTAGAATAGTTGTGTATCATAAATTATAACATTATAATAACAAGACACAATCGATATAGAATTAATTACGCTGGTCGGTTGGTGTAATAAAAATGGAAAATGACACTATATTGATGGAGTTGTTATATCTTTCGAAAAGGTAAACTAATACTTACTACAATTTGTGCAGTTCTTTTACAGAGTTCGATTATAGGATTTTGTATGTCAAGTTCGCACGGCTAATCTGTATCAGTAAATAAAAGTCACCTTATTGGATGAAATGAAATATAGTTTTATATTATTGAGGGCAGTATCGACCATCGATGTAACTGATGGATATTTTTATAACTCTGTGTACTTTATATAAATGAATTCCTCCAACTCCACTCTCAGTTTTGTCAGTGAAGTTTCTTTTACCCACTCCAAACAAACTACGAAGTGGAGGCGACACTGCCATGTGAGTTATCTATTCAATGGGTGTTACATTATAGAACAGAAGGTATTCCTTTTTGCAAACTCGGTCCAGGGCTCATATTATTCAATCTTCCGTTTCGATGCTGACTTTAATATGTTCAGTCAAAATTGGAAAATACATTTATATCTTGACTTTTCTGGATGCAGTGTATATACGAAATCAGTTCTACACCAAGTTGAAATTGAAATCGACTTCTTAACTCTATACTGGCGTTTCCAGAGTAATTCTGTGCATATTTAGTAACTCCAATGTCGTTGAACCAATGACTGTAAGAGTCAAAAAACCTAAAGTTCACAAACTCCAGTTCAATATAGAGAGTCACACAGAATCTCGGGTGTCGCCTTTATTAGTTTTCACAATATTTTCTCAGCAGCCGTGTTTAAAAGTCATTTGTTCATTTTATTTCGAAGTGAGGTGCGATGATTCTATAATGATAAGAAAGGGTGTGAGTTAATATACATACCTATGCATTATAAACCGATTCTGTGCCAAATATGTATCATTACAATATTACAAAACTTTTCCCATTTTGTTCGCAGATTTGTGATAAAATTGAGTTGAATTGCACTATTAAGAAACTCACACGTGCTAAGTATATGAAGACCGTCAGTAACTTTATTTAATCTGGAACGGCACGCAAAAACGAAACTTGAAATTGAGTATGTATTGTATTTATCAATTCGGTAAAAGAGAGAAAATTATAGTTTTCTTTATATTTTCTCTCCTCGGAAGGAAGTGGTGTTTCCCCTCACTACCACAGCATGTGGAGAAATGTGACTTGAATGTAAAAACAGTACAGAGGTATTAGCTACACGCTAAAATATTAATAGCAGTTTGTATTTTTAATTTATCATTATTAGTTCAGGTTTGTTGCTTACTTATTCTTCTGAGAAAGTTCATCAAGAGTTGAGATGTTAAATATTATAAATAATCTTATTAAAGGTGTATTTTTTCCAGCGGGAAGCTATCTTTTCCAACACAGCAAACGGTCTCTGGGGAAAGCGAGTACAATAGAGAACAAAGGAAGTAAAACGGGATATATGTGTGTTGGAAAAGATGGCTTCCCGCAGGATAAAAAATACAGGTTTAAGAAAATTACATATTGTAGCAACGACAGTATGTAAAACGTCTCTTTGTCTTGAAATGATAGAAATGGAACAATGGGAGATTCGATCTCTAAAGTTTAGATTGTGATAAACCAAGATTTTTGCGAAACAAATCGACAGTCTTCATATCAGTTATATTATCATCTTTCTTCTTTGGAGTATTTTTAGTTCTTATAAGATTAGAAAAAATTCTATAATTAAACTTTGCAGTGACATTTTTATTGAAATTAATTAATTTTTATTATTTTTATTTATGCTGATAGTGACCACCGAGACTGACTATGAGGGGCATACAGGTGTTAGGGGCATCGAGTTTGGCATTTAAAAAAATATCAGCAGCATTTTGCACTTTTATATAGTTAATTAGTAGTTTGTATAATTAACATTTACACCGTGGTGTGAATGAGTTATTGTAATTTGCCAGTATACGAGGAGGTGCTGATAAGTTCGCGGCCTCGGTACCTTCCGCTTCAACTAGATTAATGAAACTTGAAAATATGGTATCTTAAATAGTTAGTTGCAAAATTGTAACCCGATATCTTTGTTTATTGTTGCATAATAAATATTGAAATAAACACTTTATTAGTAACACAAAACACAGTATGCAACACTGTTAAGTTTCACTGCGTTACCTTATCATGGATTATCCGTTGACCACAAAAGCACACAAATTAATTCGTGTTGAATCTATTTTAACAATACAATCCAAAACTCCTGGTGGATCAATCTTAAAATGTCTGAAAATCGACTTTCAATGGGAGTTTTTTTCTGATAATCTGACGAAAATATAAGGATTTTTATGCACACTTACCTAATAGATTACTACTACAAAATCTTTTATGGATTTTTAATCACCACATTCCATTATGACGTCTGCTGTCTCTGCTGTATTTTGGGTGATTTTAATGATTATTCTGAAGTTATTGAGTAAGTGACAGCTTTATTTTCCCGATAACTCGTTTTAACATGGATGTTCATGGTTTTTGAATTTTTAAATTTCCGTATTAAATCGAAAAATCAATTTAATGTCTCGAATTTTTAGGGCACATATCTCCCAATACCCCAACCATTATAACATGAATTTCAGTGGTGGAATTCCCTTTCAATAACATGCATGTTACTGTTCCTCGATTTGCTCTGTACCCAGATCTTAAAAATGACTTTTGTGTTATGCGGTGTCCATTTCAATATTTTTTCTGAAACAATAAACAAATATATCGGGCTAAAATATTTCACGTAAGCGTTTAAGCAACTAAATTTACTTTTTGCAAAGTTTCATTTCTCTAGTTGAAGGGAAAGGTACGGAGGCCGCGAGTTTATCAGCACCTCTTCATAGAAACTTCCATTAAAGGAAAATTTTACGTGGCAAGCCGTAGCGGCCATAATATAGCATGGATTGTCATAAATCTGTACATTTTCGGAAACAAAAGAAGATTATCCACCATCTAGTTCTTACTTCGCCTTTCTAACGTCATTATTTAAGAAAATATGAATGTTTAAAAGAGCAGTGTCCAATTTCTTTGGAGACACCATGAGTGGTGTGTATTTCAGTATTTTTGTGGAACAATAAACAAAGGTATCGAGTTAAAATTTTGTATTTAATTTAAGATACTATATTTTCTTTCTGCCAAGTTTCATTAATCTAGTTAAAGCGGAAGGTACTGAGGACGCGAACTTATATCAGCAGTCCCTCCCATAGGAGTGAACACTATGAAGTTTCACACAAGAAAATTTATGTTGTTCGTGGAGTTCCTTCCATAGTTTTTAAGAAGAAACCGGTACTATTAGGGAGTAAGCAAACTGCATATACCACAAATGTTAACCATTTTATTAATCAATAATTTAATATCAATGTCGAAAAGTTAATAC
>JAQIWE010003218.1:0-12060 GCA_034698565.1 Campodea plusiochaeta | reverse complement strand
AGTTGAAAATTTACGGATATTTTCTGTTTAATTATTGAGATAAGACCCCAAAACACCAAGGAAAAAATATGAATTCTGAATTAGGAGGCTCCCACATTTATTTATGTTCTACGTTTGCTTATTTATTTCATACTGCAGAGCAGTACTTTGAAATTATGAATTGAATCCCACTTTGTATACTTGCCTCTTCATTTATCCATGCGCAATACAATGACCCGAAGAATACTCTGCATGCAACATACAAAAATACAAAACAACTTTCAAGTTTGGAAATCAATGATTCAGAATATAATCCAGTCGAAAATCCAACATACATTCGACCAAGGAGGTAAATTAAGTTTCCAGAGTATGCCAGAAGAATGTATGGAGAAATACAACCATTCGTTTTCTGAAAAGAGGAAATCAAATGGGGAAACTATTAGATACATCTGTCATGCTTTCACTCCTTAATGAGAAAGAACAAATTACTCTAGTCAGTCATTTAAGTCATCGATATGGGGAACATGAAAAATAATCTTTGGTGTAGAATAAAACTAAGCTCTTTACTGTTAGAAACATCTTGTTATGACTTTCTCTAAAAACGATGCTTATTAAAGAATGAATTGTGATTATTTTACTTTTCCAAGAACATGTAATATATCGAAATGGTTAAATGGTGTACAGCCAAATTGTTTTCATAATCTTATAATGTATTTTAATTTTTTAAGGGACATGCATGCTTTTATTGAAAATTGTATTTAACGAATTAACTTTGCTTGCGATATTTGTACTTGATGTATAATAGGCAAGCAACCTCAGTACATAATAAATTTGATTTGCTTTGATTAAAGAATGGTAAAAACATTTTTAAAAGCAATTTATACTTGGAACTTGAAAGACCTCTAAATTTATTGAACACAATTGATTCATCTGAGGAAAAGTGATTTAATGTACATAACCTATCTTCAATAAAAAATATCGGAGTTATCATCACAATACTATTTTCGTACTTCATGAACATTAATAACAACAGAAGATAAAATTTCAACAATGCCCCCATATTCCCCTGCAATCGATATTCCCTTGCAATCTTACCCTTACTAACTCAGCAATAAGCGTATACATCCTCCTGTAATATTCTAACGTATTATTATCAAAAGACGGAACTTGTTTAATATGCTGATTAAACATACTGAAGAGTCTTGTCAACATTATAGCTTCAGTTATGATTAGAAGATCAGGAAACACCCAGGAAACCTGAGTGTACGCCTCCATACCTACTAGGTACGCCCCTAAAAAAAGGGAACAAAATGTGTAGTTTGGTTTACAAATGAAGAGACATATGGCTGTAAACTCTGATATTGCAAGTTATCAGAAAGTCGAGCCTTCTTGTTCGTGGAAGTTATGTGATTAGAATATCTGGATGACGTGAAACTATATATTTATTATTTTAATGTCGTACAAAATAATATGTTTTTAAAAATCAGTCGGCGCCTTTACTAGTGTTTCAACACTACTTCTGCCGATCTGTAATATCAAGATGATTAATATGATATGTATGAATTCAGGAAATAAATTATTATTATTATTATTCAATGAAAATCATGAGCCATCAAACACTTCCTTAAAAAAAGTCACTAGTAATTTATTACTCTGCTTCGATTTATATAAGTGTGCTACAAGTTTATAATTGATATAATCTGAAACGAAAGAGATTCTTATTAGTTATTACCTTTGTGCAGTAAAACGATTTTCAGTAGACTTTACAAAAAACTGTAAAGGACCGGTCAATATTAGACATTTTTGTGCATTTGCTCATTTGAATAATTATAATACTATTTAAAATATGGTATCTATATATTACCAAACTGAATCGTTTCGAAATTCAAACTTCCCCATTATATAAGTGATCCTGATGGTTCTCGTGATGCTCGATGACTGAGTAAAATAGGAATCATCAGTCTCAGACAAAAGTTACTGGAAAGTCAAAACTCCATTCCATCCATTATGTTACGATTTGAATCTACTCGTTATTTTCATTATTTATAATAGAATGAGAACTGTTAATTCGTAAAGCTAAATTAATTCGAAGAGAAAGAATAGAAATTTCCCCAAAAGGATCGAGATATCTTTCGACGGCGCACCTATTTATGTCACTTCAATAAATGGCTTAAATGCCTTATTTTCTGGTATTGGATGTATTGATAAAAACAAGCATTTTAGGCGGAAATTATGTTCTATAAGTATAAGAGCTTCTAATATCACATTTCGAGCGGTATTTATGTATTTTAATTGGTGTTTTCTAAAGAACAAAATTTTCTCGTTTTTCAACTTTCCCAACACATTTTTTGTGCAGTTAAAAACGTATTTGTGTAGTTATAAACTAAAGAAAATAACTACGTAGATTAATATTTAAAATATTACTCATTAACTTAGTCGAAATGGAGTTATAAACAGCACCAATAATGCGGTAAACTGCAACAGACTTCATGACAAACAACGATGAAACTAATTAAGAAATTCTAAAATGTTGACATCTAGTACTTTAATTAGCAAGTGTGTAAATTTTTACTTTTATTGGTCAATCCATTTTATGGCTTTAAGCATATTAATCTATTTACTTATTGAACATTCCCTTCGTGCAGAGGTGTCGTGATCCCCCTGAGCTCATGGTGAGTTATCCCCCTAAAAATAGAAATCACCCTCCCCTCCTTATTTCGTCACATAATCGCCACCGATATAGTTACAATACCATAATTTTAACTTTTATGAATGTGAAATTTTGAGAAAACTGTTGTCCATATAATTTGGCCTAATATTTTTTTATGGTGAAACCATGAGAGCAAAATTTCAAAGTGCTAATAATGCAAAAATTTAGACACAGTAGAGCATGAGGATGATTTTATTTTTTTATATTTTACCAAATTGTATGGTATTTATTTTATTATGTTCGTTGCTTCCTATTAATCCTACAGTATCATTGAGAAAAATGATTAAACTCAGAACAGCAATAACCTTCGTATAACATTGTGCTGCTAAAGTATTAATTTTCATCCGTATATAGTCCTAATTCAATTATTGCATATATGACGTTCACAAATACTATTACTATTTCATTTCATCTTTTGTCACAGTTGAAGCTGGCAAGAAGCAATGTAAACTACTAAACTGTGAAATAAAATAGCTTTTACTGTGAGGACGAAACCCGAACTTAAAATCGTAAGTTTTGGTTATAGGTGAGGGAGTCACATATTATTAACTCATTCATTGCTTTTGGCAGCGGAGGGGGGAGATATTTACTGAAAAACATTCTGCCTAATAATCACAATTTCTATAAAATGCCAAAAATGGGAAATAGGCTCTACGGATTAATAAAAATTAGATGTCAAAATGAAGTTTGAGTATTAAATTTTATTAATATATAAGGGGGAAAAAATGTGAAAAATACCAAATATGTCCAAAATGGCGATTTTTTTCCCTTCGCGTCTAATAATGTTAGCTATGTGACCTGAAAATGACTCATGTTTTCAAATTTGTATAAATCCATAAATACTTAGATAAATGATAAAAATGAGTTATCAAAATAAAGTACGAATTTTATTCAATTTTGGTAATATGGTGAAAAATATTACGAAAATTTTACTAAATTTGCTCAAAATAGTGATTCTCTATAATAGCATAACCACATTGATGACTTTTCAGTGTTGTTTTTCTTTGTAAAGTTAGATTTATCATAATGTTCATGTTAATGAAGTTTTTTTTTTTTACCTTCAACCCTCCCTCAAACATAAATATTAAACCTTTCATGTTCTACACCGTACAAATAAATGAGTAAATCCCCAACCCCTCCAACACATGAAAATATGAAACATTAAATTGACACTTATTTACAATCAGAATAAATTGTATTTCGAAGTAGTGTTTTATAGTTTCTTAAGTATGTTTCTAACCATTATCAGATTTATATATTTGATATCCGTTGAACGTCGATCTAATTTAAGAAAGTGAACCATTTTTGGAATCAAGATAAAATTGTAATTCGAATGAATATATAGTTCCTGATACCTATCTCTTGTCTTTATCGGATTTATCGACTCGACATTTGTTAAACGAAAATTTAAAATGTGGCATGATATTATATTTCTTAGAACTTTTCTATATACTTTCCTGTACTTAGCTGTGACCGTTATTGTATATCGACTTGATATTCGTGAAATATTGATCGATTCGATATTCGTCGAATTTCGCTCGAATTTAAAAAAATCGAAGCATTTTTGGAATCAGGATAAAATCGCCCTCCGAATAAATACATGGCTCCCTATACCTATCTGTTGCCGTTATTGGATTTACCGACTCGATATTCCTGAAATTTCGATCAATCCTATATATTCGTCGAATTTCGGTCGAATATTAAAAATCGAATCAGTTTTGATATTAGGATAAAATCGCCCTTTGAATAAATATATGATACTTCCCTATACCTATCTCTAACCGCTATCTGATTTATGGACTCGAAATTCGTCAAAATTCGAGCGATCAACTCGAAAATAAAAATGTGGTATGGCAGTATAATTCTGAGATTTTTTTCTATATACTTCCCTATACGTATCTCTACCCGTTTAGGAGTTGTTTCTTGTGACGGACGGACAGACAGAAGGACGGACATACCGAGGACAGTAGATGCTTTCTGTGCTTCGCTGCAGCTCGCATCTAAAAAGTGTTTCTAATTCTCAATCAGAGAAAATATCGTCTTTTAACAGAATGCTAAGGAGGTCTCTCGTTGTTAGATTCTTGCAAGTGAGTAAGTCGTAGAAATTAATCGAGAATGAAAAGTTCCACGAAATGTCAGAAAACTATACCTATTTTTTATAGTAAATTTTTAATAGTTGGAAAATTCCTATAATGATAGGAAACTCCAGAATGAAAATTATTGCTCAAAAAGTACTGATTTTTGTGTGTGTGTGGAATGTTTCACATTGGAATGAAGTTCTTCGCAATAAATTATTACATCACTGATTTTAAGCATGAGTAATGAGATACCTCCCGCTGAAAAAAACTACACGTTTAATATTGATGAAACTTTATGACCCCCTTTTTAAATAAATTTGGAAACTTAAAAAAAGAAGAAAAAAATGCTATTTACAATTTTTATGTTAGTGCTTATTTTTTATAAATTCGTTAAGTATTTCAGATTTTATAGAAACTTGAAAAAGTTCGCTGTATGAAAAATAGTTCCTTCCTCACAGAAAATTTTCTCCTGTCTGATTTCTTGAAATTTAATTTAGCTGGAAAAGTTACACAACTTATTACCTATAGAATTTGCCTATAGATAATAATTGTAAACCATATTTTTAGTATAAAAGTCAATAAAACAATATTATTAAACTATTCAGACAGCTGCTGTTATTGCAATGATACTTTTGATGATATACTATATATACCTTATAATTTTTTCTTGTAATGCACATTATTTTCATCAAAAGACCTATTTTTTCTGCAGAGCTCAGTCGTTTTCCACACAGCTTATCAGTCCCCTGTGATATTGAGTATAGTAGAAAAGAAAGAAAGTGAGAAGGTAATTGTGTGTGGGGAAAACGGTGCGCAACGCTGACAAAATACAGGTTAATAGTTATGATAGCTATGGTATATTAAAAAATGAAATATGGATAATAATTATATAATCCTTCTTGATATAATATAATTGAAGAGCTCAATAGTACCACTTCGTAAGGTATTACCAGATTTAATTGATTTCATTTATTAATCAATTGTAGCCACATTTGGTCAAAATAAATAGAGAGCCAAGAAATTTATTGACATTATTTTTTGGAAAACTGCAGTTTTAAATACTGTGTTTTCAGCTCGCTAAAACGGGGTTGACAAAAACTTGTCCAAATATTTCTCTAAAAATAGTTAAAGCATCACAATTTGAGAATTCATAGTACAAAATCTACTTAATAATGATTTTTTTTATTTTCGAAACTTTGTGAAATGTACAAATATCTGATTGAAGAACGCCATATAACATTTTCATGTACGTAACGTCAAAATTAATTTTTCAAATGACTATGCAAGGCATAATTTACGGAAAAAGACACCGTTTTTGTAAAGATGAAAACACACACCAAAAATGATGTCAAAAAAATCTTAGCTCTCTATTTTATTCTGACGAAATATATGGTTAAAATTGATTAATAAATGAAAAAATTATCAACTGATTAAATCAGGTGATATATAACACTATGAAAAAAAAATATAATTTTTTTAATTTAGTATGGATCCACTATTTTATGAAATTGTGAATCATCATTAAACTTTCAAAACTCATATCTCACTATAAAGTATTACATTATAAATTATTACCCTCTATTACTATGTAGGAGATATCAGATATACTTTACTTGTGTTGATGCTTAATTTATTATTTTAAAGTTGATATCTTGTGACAGTTTTTCTTTCCTTTTCAGTATTTGTTTTATGTAGCACTTCATAATTATACGTATTGTTACTCTATGATCCCAGTTTAATTGGTTACTTTCTTGCTTTCAGATATTACGTTGATTGGCAATGAGTGATATTGACATAAGTGAGAAACAAGCAAACAGCCCTCTCCCGAATGGCCTAGATGAGCAAGTTTCCAGTCCATGTTCTTCCAGAGATCACTACAGCAACAAACAAGGTCTTGATGGAAGTGATGGTGATTGCGGAGATAATGACTTAGACAATTCCAAATCATCCCCGTCCGATGCAGACCACAATGCCTCAAACAGCAGTGCACTTAATACCAATTACGATTCAAGTGACGGTTCGGTTAGTTACTGCAACAAATGCGATCAGTGTGATTACGAAGCAGGTAGCCTTTCTTCATTAGAAGCTCATCTCAGAACGCACAATGTCAGACGCCTTTTCCAATGTGATGTATGTAATATGAAATTCTCGAATGGAGCCAACATGCGACGGCATCGGATGCGTCATACGGGTGTGAAACCCTTCGAATGTCGAATCTGTCAAAAGCGGTTCTTCCGTAAAGATCATTTAATCGAGCATCAGGCAACACATTCAAAAACACTTCCCTATCACTGTCCAATATGTAATAAGGGTTTCCAACGGCAAATTGCTATGCGCGCACACTTCCAGAACGAACATGTTGGTCAGAATGAAGTAGTGAAGAGTTGTCCTCTTTGTTCATTTAAAGCAGGCAACATGAAGAATCTCCGTACCCACTTCATGAAGCACCACGGTATCGACTTAGACAACCCATCAACAGGTATTAATGATTGTAACCCACACTCACCTCATAATGATAATAATATCTCCTCAGATAATGATGGTTCAGCCTCTGGTAGCAGCCTCGATAAATCACTCTTGGATTCATCACCATTGGTTCCAACACATTTCCTCACCCCACAAATAGAGATTTCTACAACAGGATCATACGAGCATGGTTCACATTCTGCATACTACAACTACCCAATCACTTCACACTTCTTAGCAAAGGATTCACCAGACATCACTCTTTCGCCAATTCATTCGAGTAACCACCGCAGTCCACCAGGGGAATCCAATATGCCTTCAAGTAGTAATGAGAAAAACGTGCAAGATATGGATCAGAATTCTATGATTGATATTGTAAAACGTGAACCAGTTGAAAAGGATAATGATTATAGCGAAAGCAGTAATGGTGAAACCTCTGCACCTCGAAGTCACTCCCTGCTCGAATCAACACTTCAACAAGCTCCTGATATTACTCTAACTGATTCAGCACAAGAGAGATGTTCCTCGTCTATATCTCTAATTAAAGTCTCTCCATTAAAATCGCTTCTTCGTGATGATTTGAAAAACGTCCGTCCACGTCAACACCCTCGAACAGCAGGTGAAGGCAGCCCTCTTGATTCTATTAGTTCAACAAATCAAGAGGCTTGCTTTTCACTCGCTCAGAAAAAAATGCTTCAATGTACGTACTGCGGTATTGCATTTCCTGACAAGACCCTTTATTTTTTGCATAAGGGGTTTCACTGTGAAAATAATCCCTGGAAATGCAATATTTGTGGCGAGCAATGTTCCAATGTTTATGACTTCAATTCACATCTGTTGAGTAAAACTCACGAGTAACAGATAGATTACAATAATATTTTCACGGCTGCAGTATTCATTAAGTTTTAAACATACGATTGGACAATTTTAACAACTTTTTTTACTGCTGCAACGCATTTCCATGAATATTCACAAGTTTTATACATTTTCGAATACGGTACGTCTAAGTTCAAACAAATGCATTTATGAATTCAGCAGTGATTATCTCGAAATAACAAATAATTTAAACCTGCTTTCATTTTTTTATTATTTAAGTTACTGATGCCAACGGCTGATCGGTTAAGTTTACGTATTAACGGAATTGTTCTATTTTATGTTTCTCATTAGGAATTATAGTGCGCAGAGCTACGATTCAAATCAATGTAATTATATCTTTAATATCAAACTTCATCAATGATGGCAGCTCATGTTTATAATTAAGATTAACTTAAGAATAGTAAATTGTACCACGACTTTCTCATTTGATCGGTTATTGTCACTAACATGCCTAATTTTTAGATATCGAACAGAAACATAAGCACGCACGTACTGTTTTGACTGACTAGTTTATACAAATTAATTATAGTTGTATGACTATACACTGAAGTGTTCATGTTAAAGTTCTCTTTAATAAGACTATGATACTTATATAATTTAATTTCGAAAATTAATTTTGTTTTAAGAGATTTTTCATTACGACTGATGAAAACTTGCGTTAAAAAGACCTGTTAAATATTGTAAAATTATGCATTTCTAATTTTTACGATCTTTTTTATATATAGATATTTAATTTATTTATTGTGTAAGAGTTTATGCAAAACTATATGTTATAGTCTCAGGAGTACTACCAAGCCTTCAATGAAAATGCATTTCGTGAATTTTGCAAAATAATTCTTATGTCCGGTCAAGGACGATAATATTGTGCAACTTTAGAGGCATATATACGGACTTCCTGCCCGTTGAAATTATATAAGTGCTACAAATGTGAAAGTGATTTATTGTTTGTGTGTGCATGTATTAAGTAAAATGTTAAATTTAAGATGGTATAAAAGTGTTTACTAATATTTTTGAAGTTTAAGTGAATGTTAATGCATGGTTATATATTCTTATACCAAAAAGGTTTAATTCATTGATTTTTTTTTTATCTCCGGTGATTTTTTCCCCCGTTATGCATTGTTACAGCTTTATAGCATGTAGACATTTTTATAAAGAAACATCTAGGTTTTATTATAATTTAGTGTACATGAAAACCCCTTCCTTAAAAATAAATTATTTACTTTGATAACAGTTGGAGAATTTTAATTTAAATCCTCCTTGTTTAAAACATGATGTTATCAACTTGATTATTTTTTCCTACATAGTAGCAACGAAAAATCAACGTATGTGCTATAATTATGACAGTAACAAGCTAAAGTAAACCTTTGACTTATTCATACATTCCTAGAAATAATACAATGCAAAATACCTCTGGGGTAACTTCGGCAATTTGTATATGTTTTTTTAATTTGTAGAACAAAAAGTACTTGTTGCTAGGAACATCTTTGTATTTATTTTTTCATAAAGTTTATATTGATCCACGTTTAGTTGGCAAGTTTTGGTTTTATGCGCTGATATACCTCCGATATGAGTTCATATAAATGATACCTTGAGTGTAAAGGGAGAATCGGAAGGTGGTGCTGATGACCACACCATCTCCAATTCTGTATCAGCGAGGTGGAAGAAGCATGATCCCTTACATTCATGACCAGCAATAATGCCAATAAAGTGCCTTGGCATGTAGCGTGATGGTTATGGGTCTACCATGATTTCTTCAATAAAAATGGTTCAACCTTTCAATTTACATATTTTAAAGTTTTTTTAAAGGGATTATAATGAAATAGTAATATATTAACAAAAAATAATATAATCTGACGATCCTTAATCTTGAATAGTGAGTTATTAATAGATTATTCCATTGGCGACAGGATTTTCCAAAGTTTTATGAAATGTTACCCCTTTTTTCATGCTGAATCTTTCGAGTATTAGACATTTCTTCAATTGGAATTTTCTTCAGTGAAGCCAGACGTTTTAGATTAATAGAATAGGAAGATTAAAATACAAGAACCATTATAACGAAACTATATACACACAAAATAAAAAATGAATATGCTTACTCACTCTAGTGTGTAAAAAAAAATCACTGAGACGACACAGTTAAATTGAATTTTGAATAACTATACACACCTCGTATTTTAGTATATATGGTTCCTTATAATGGCTTATATACTATAGGCGTGTTCCAATGAAACCCGTTCGAAACGTAAATAGTTGACGATCTAATTTTTTGAAATGATCTTAAAATGAAGTTAGTTGTATCTGTGATTCCTGCAGTGTTCTTAAAATTTTTCTAATTTTATTTTTAGACAAGTTGCAGTATTTTCAAAGTCGGTACTGGGGTTTTAAAATCCCTGTAAATATGACCAGGTAGAGATAATGCAGTTTTTGACTGTTGAAGGCTACAGAAAACGTAAAAATAGTGTAGATTCATCTGAGAATGGTCGCTGTGTATATAGTGTGGAGAAAAGTATTTGTTGAAGGCAACAGTTACAGCTTATTCCAAAATATTCTTGAAAATATGACGCCACGTTTCGTGGAGAACAAAATTTGGCTGATCGTCATTTGGTTGCATTACGAACATGCTGTTTTATTTATAGGTTACTAGCAGAAATCTCGAGAAATATACCCGACGTTGCTCGGAATAAAAAGTAATTGTTGTATAATATAGTTCCTTTGATGATTTGAAAAACACACAAATATGTTAAAGATAAACTTCTTATAATATATAGACTTGAAACTGTGTAAAATGATGTAGTTGTAATAAAGGTGTTTTGAAACCAAACACATTTCTTCAAAAAATGCAACATATTTCAGCACCTACGTGGTACCGTCATCAAGCAAATAGATTTACAAAAAATGTTAACAGGGAATAAGACGAATATCTAAAAATTGTAAAAACAAACGAGTACTGTTACCTAGAATGTGAAGTCAGTCAAGACAGTAAATTAGGGAAGGAAATATACGGTAGAATCAGACAAGCTGAGGGATTTTGCCAAAATGTAAAAAGTATTTTATGGAATCATTAAGTACCGAAGAAAAATGTAAAGAGATAATTATTTATAAGTTATATGCAGTACCCATTTTGTCATACGCATCTTACATGGACAATGAAGTTGAGTGAGGCATCAGGAGCACATGTTCTTTCCGAGCCGGTGAACTCGTTCGAATTTGATACATTTGATTTCAGTGTCTCCGAAATGTTCGCCAATATAATATGCTAGTTTGCTTGTTATTCGCTCTTCATAAGATCGACAGTTTCTTTGAAAGTGAGAGAAAATTATTTGTTCATAAACTGTTAGTTCTCAGTATAATGACTTTCCGGACACAGTGAACCGTAAGAACACATTATTTTTTACTGTAAGTAAAGAAATAATATTTCGGACATTAAAATACTAATTATAAAGAAGCATCCTGAAATATGTCTGTCTGTCTCTACTGTATAAGAAACCAAACTTTATTCCCTCAGAAGTTGAAACTTCATCATATTGAATCATTGCACTATGATGTTCTGCACAGATTTCATCAAACTCAAGACGTCAGTAGATTTAAATATCACTAAAGGTTTTAATGAACTAACAAAAATGAACGTCGCAGTAGACCTATAGCTCATTTAAATAAAGTCAATAGCAATAAGACAATAACTCGTATCATAATATCAGTGGCTGTTTCAAAAAGTGATAACTGAGATTGACTAAACTAACACAACAAAAAGTCATGAAAGCGGAAAATTGCTGGAAATATAATTCATGTTAGCTGTAAAAAATATTTTTACCATTTTTTAGGTGCGTTCGCAACTTTTGCGAAAATGCACCTATTAGAATCGTCGTGTCTGTCCGTCCGTCCGTCTGTCCGCATGTAACACAGCCATTCTGGCCAGACCGATTTGGCTGAATTTTTTTTTACAGAATCTGC
>JAQIWE010003217.1:0-12061 GCA_034698565.1 Campodea plusiochaeta | reverse complement strand
AACAGGAAAAGAAGATTTGACTTCAATACTAAAATAATCTAACTTTAATATATTGTAAATATTGTCATTGTTATACTGAGTCATCTGTTATTTGTAATGTCAAACAGTGTGTTAATAAACGTTTTTATATATACAAAAGACGGAAGACAGCGTTAACACTTCTACTTCCACCTACACAATGCAATAAAATAAATTTGGTATTCATACTTTTTCTGAGGTACAACATGATGGAATAGTTCATGCAACTGAGTTGAGAGAAATCATACCATGAGAGATTATATGCAGTCCGCAATACAGGCCAAGGGAAAAATCCATGAATAAAGACAAGTTTACTTGAATAAATTTTCGATAATTCAGGCTAAATGAAGAGCTGCAAAATTATGTATTATTTTCATACAATAGGCCCTAGCACCTTATACAGAAAAGCGAAATCATAGGAAAGTTGTGTTCCTATACAAAATATTTCATAAATTGTCACAATGAAAGTAACTACCAACGTCACACTTTATTGATTACTGGAACTGTTTGCCCATATCCCACATAATATTAATCCATCCTCGGTATAGAGCCAGCATAAAAACTAGAATAATTATTTTTATCAGTGAAGAATTGAAGATTAATTTCACAGCTTTCCCGGACATTCGGACAAATGCTATTTTGGCTGGTTCTGACGATTTAACTTTTATAGCCTTATTAAAAATTAAATATGTAGTATTCTGACTTAAAAGACTCACAATACAGTCAATGTATGGAAAAATTCCATAACATTTAATCGAAATTAATTTTAAATATGGCAGGCTATTATAATCTGTACACAGAAGTGGGTATTATTTCAACAAACAAATAACATTAAACCAAACCAATTAACATTTATTATTGACACAAAAAGAAAAATTTTAAGTTTACATAAAGATACCGAAAAGTGTTTAGAGGGCGCATTCGATACATTCAGAAATTCTCGCACGACTGTACATAAAGTATAACGAAAGAAAGAAATGAAGCGTAAATTTAATCAATCATAGACTCTACTGTGGTTAGATCATCAGAAAAAAGTATACATGAAACCAACTAACCAAGCGAGGAAAAATTGTATGATGTAAAATTACAAATATTGTATAAATAGCATAATACCCAATCATCTCAATCTATCCGCAAAAAAATGTAGAAAAGTTTTGATTATGCGAAAATTTATATAGACTTACGGAAGCATTATGTTATAGCCTAGTGACTTTCTACACCATTATTTGTTATGAAATGCGTAATAATACAAAGTTGGATTTCACGATTTCTTAATATTAGTGGTAAAGTTCAACTGTATAATACCTGTCTGTATAATACCGGTAGCATAAGTTTGTGGCGACAACAAAATCAATATGCAAATATGGCTCATTTCTCTCATGTAATTTTATCATTTTCTATTTATAAATTTAAAATTTCAATAAATTATGTATCCATACGTTTAAACAATTTTTAAAAATCTATAAAAAAAAAATAGAAAAGTACCATAGCACAGCGTAGGTACTGATCAAATTCATTACTAGTGGTTGATTCCAAAGAATTGCGAAAACTTGATAAAAACATGCTGTTTATAATAAAACAATCTACTGCTTTTGTTATAACTTACATTAAGAAAACTGCTAGTTGATTGTGTTATTAAATTAGTAATAAAAGTGCTACAAAATATTAAAAGTATATAAAATGCAAATGCAATAGAATGTCAATAAAACCATAACCAAATAAAATATGTTATGTGGACAGTATAATATACAATATAAATTAAACATGTACACAGAGTTATTCTACGAAGAGCATAACGGTGTTAGCAATGTTTCATGCATATTGGATTTCCATCATTTTAATCCAATCAGAAAACAATACATTCAAATCAAAAAATTGGCAAGAAAAGTGTTTCCATCAAGAATGCAAATTGATTTGGTCAACGGCACTTACAATGGCCGCTTCTCTTTTGATGACGTCAATTTCTTTGGCCCATCTTGTATCTTGTCTTCCGAAAGGATGTGGGCGATCATATGAAGAAGATACAATTCCTCCATTGCTGTCATCATCAGCACCACTATCTTCCTCTGTTTCATCCCACAGATAACTAAATTTGCGTATTGAAGGTAACGGCCACGGTATGGGACTACTCACACCAGTTGAGGCAGATCGACGAATTTCTATACGTTTACGATCGGTTGGAATACGTTCGCTAACGCTACTTCGACGAGGACGGATATCTGATGAATTACTGTAGTTTTGTTTCGATGGGTAATAATCGCCTGTTAAGTCCCATGTACTTCCTTGTCGGGAATTTCTTCCGTAAATAAATTCTGAACTACTATATCCGGACGACTGATCGCTTTCTTGGAGAACTTGGGCTACGGTTGCCAAAGTAGATGCCCCACTTCGAATTGGATCTGCTCGCGGACGTAATTGTCGGAAGCGAGCACGATCGGCTCGATAGTTTTTCACATAAAAGTTACTCGGTATTTTATCTTCCAACAGTAACATCGGCATTGTTATAATTATATCAGTAATTAATCCCACCCAAGATAAAATTATTCATGCGATCTACTTAACCTTTTCATTATTTCGCATAGGCCTACAAGTAAGTTAATTGTTCTATGACCTCTGCCGGAACATATGCCATCATTTACATTACAAATAACTTTCGAAGGATCCGCATGATTGAAATTCTAATGAGCAACTGAATATTTAATCACATTCATTTCCATATCCGTTGTTACGATGAGGAAATTAATTCAACGTAGCACTCTTGATAGCAACAAAGTTCAGTCTATCAACATCTACGTAACCAATATGATAGGACACACAACTATTTACTTCTAAGTGTCAATAAACAAGACAACGAAAACATATTTCTTGATTCTTCAACTATTTCAATATTGGAAATGTGCCGTCACTTTCACAGGTAAGTCAATGCCAATGAAAACTCTAAACAATAATATCTCTCCTGAAATATACTATGATACAAAATCACTCTAACCACAATGAAGTTCTAACCACTCAGCTAAGCTAATCCACCACTTCGATTCCAAGTTGGAACGTGTTCAGATACTTCTGAATTGCAATGCATATCATCTGGATCGCATCCACTCCAATTAGTCTCCTATCGAATCATCGTAACAACAAAACATTGGAACTTCGACTACTTCCTGTCGCGGATTGAAAGCAATTTCTACCTATTCAAATATTTTGTATCTCCCATGAGCAAAATGTGGTGTCTACAATCGACTGCTACAATAATTTTTCCACGCGCCGAACAAACCGACTTCGCATTTTCGTCCCCTTTTATCCCCTTTCAACCCATCCCATCCCCCGTATCTCTTTCACTCCTTTACTTTGGACCAAAATAACGTGAGAGGAAAAACCATCACAAGAGCTAGGGGCTAATACCAAACCACCCACCGAAACCCACACTTATGTAATACAACACATTTGTAATTTCAACTTAATTACAACAAGAAAAACAAAATAATCATTCACCCATCAGCAAATTAAACAAGTCTAAATGCCTATTCCGGTGTAGCAGAGTTCTAAAAATACCAGGACTATTCTTTGCTTCAATATTTTTTATGATGTTTCCTTTTCAATCTCAAGCGGAACTGTCGTAACATTATCAAGACATTTCTTACAGATGAGTAACAATTTATTTATTAATTTCACAAGTAAATATCATGAAGTGCCTGTTAAATTACACAACTGATTTTAAAATAATACAGTCATTTATTACTCGCATTTGCAAAAAATCAGCTTATAAAAACGTAAATACACAAAAAAGCTCAATTTATTAAAACGAAAGTATACTAACCTGGTCAGAGACCAGTGTTCACTTTTCAAATACACTTTAAAACTACAAAACCAATTGAATTTATTCATTAAAACCTTTCAAATTCGCTAATACTGAAAGGAATATGTTTGCGATTGTAAATATTATTATATAAGTGGGCGAAGTTCATATTCCGTTAATGAAATAGATATGATATACTTATGTAAATCTATGAAATAATATTTCTATTACTCACTCCCTAGTTTTCGCAATAATATTTTGTACATTCATTAAAAGTTTTTATCCAGTAAGTAAAGGTTTATGCCACTTGATCATGTTTTGTTTGCATGATAAAAATCACAAATTTGTTCCCTTCCGGTAAAAAGACTGATCTTATAAATACAAAGAAGCAAAAAGCCACACTAAATTCTAAACAACTTCAAAAATTGCAAAAATGTCCAAGATGCTATTTTGTATTGTCCTGCAGTCAAATGTATCATTCATTATTGAGTGAACAAACAACATCAAATAACTTCTTTGTTTTGTCTGGAATTCTCAGAATTACACTTTGGAAGCAACCAAAAAAAATTGACTTTTGTAGATGACAAGAAAAAACTTATTGTACTGTGCAGAGTTTTCATAATCAAATGTTCATAATACTAGGTGGATTAGTGGGCTACAATAAAGCTTTCTAAAGACCAACATAATTATGTTTTAATTTTGAATTCAGTAAGACAAGTCAAGTACAGTTATGCCCTATACAAAATCTTAAGGACCTATTCCACTTTAGAAATTGACGATTTTGTCAGGAGAAAGTTTTGTTTACAGTGGTGACTCTATTGTCCACCCTCTTGTCAGGAGCTTAAACTGTCAAACTATGCTAACAAGAATAGGTCTTTAAGATTTTGTATAGGGTATATGGACTATGGTACTAAGGTACTTAATGGTTTGGGTATATTTATTTCAGAATCTATATCCTGGTGATAATATTATTAGTTATGCATTTCAGTGTTAAATAATCTCATATTATAATTCTGTTTACAGAAAGCTAACAACATTTTGTTCAAAGCCAGTGGATACCAAAGGGAAAAATTAAATATTTAGATTCACTGGAATATAGGCAATTATGTCAGTTTTCAATTAATATTTTCCAATAAAGTAGGGGCCTGTGTTCTAATTTAAAAATCAAAATGTGCATTAATATATGATATCTTGAATATGATAATGGTTGTCGTAACATATTCTAATTCTGTTCTTGCTGTTATAAACTTTAAAAAGTATTAACTTTATAAATTATAAATGTCATTTTTTACAAAAATGATAAAATTTAAGTTCTTTAAAAATAAATTGGAACCATCAATATCCTATCATGCATAAATCTGATAATCTATTCTGACTTTCTCAATTCAAATATGTAAGTTGTTTTATCCTTGCTTGTGATTTTGTTTATTTTTACACATGAAATTTGCATGTAAAACTACCTTAGGCCTATATAATACTACATTAACCCTAACGGTAGTATTGGAAATAATTATTACTGTAACTCATAGTTATGAAAAATATCACTCATCTCATTTCCATTCTTTTCTAAAATCAAAACAATGCTTCCTAGCTGGTTAAACACTATTAATTTGATATATTGGACTAATGGACTTCTTACACTAATCTATATTGAAAAAAAAAATATTCAAGCACATAATATTGTATATATATTGTACATATTATTGTAATATATTATTGTATATATTATTGGATATGTTACAGGCAGACTTTAAAACATGATATTTTTTTATCAACATATATATATAAATAAAATACTATATAATATTTTACTATTCTAGTCTCTGATATTACTTTATTTGTAGAATCAAGAATTAATCTGATATTGTTATTCTGTAGCATCTGTCAATTTACTAATTATGTAAGCAGAGTATGTAAATAAACATCTATTCTGTGTAAGTCTGTACAGATTACTTCTCACTCATTTAAGATGATCCTATATATGAATTCACACTCCAAAATACAGTAGGTCTAATTATTTAATCAGTGAATTACAAATTATGAAATAGTTGTACATTTATCCAGTACAGTCCTAGTCTATAACGTAAGTACATAAGATACTAATCATTCTTATGAAAGTTTAATTTTTGTTACTGCTTCATAATAATACAAACTAAATACGTTTTGTTGCTTGTTTTTTTCCACTGCAAGTCTCTAACATAACAAATAAAGGATATCACATTCCTCACCTTATCAAAATCATGTTGAAAACTGACTATAACACTACCTGATTTCATCTTTTGAAATATGAAACCTATAACCACAACACACTAATTTAATAACCCACACAAAAACAATACTTTATCATATATCATTGTATAAAATCACTGCTTATTATTCAATATAGCAATATCATACAATACCTGAATGATTTTATTTTTCTTTGACTATCTCTCACCTTATCATTGTTTAACTTTTTCCTCCTGATAGTTACTGATAGCGCAGCCTTTGTCTTACTGTACAGAGTGTATATTACATGTACTTTTAACAGAACAAAGTGAAAGATACTGATAGTTGAAGTAAATGAACTGTTCTTACCTCTTTGGCAATTTGATCGAGAGCTTGTTCCTCTGCAGTGTAATGTTTGACAGTTATTCTTCTACGCATACCTATTCCTCCCAAGTTGTCCATTTTCTGAAGGCAACTTGGAAAATGGGAATTAAAGAGCACACAACATTACTTCACAATTTGACAACCTGAAAATATATAAGGTATGCTAATTAAGGTATAAGGTATGCTAAAAAAATCAAAATCTATGTTTTTAAAAATATTTCTGTACCAGTTACAGTAATTTTAAGGAATCCCTTTTACTGGGTTAAATCAAATTAAGTAAATCTTCAGCAAGATAGTCTTATTTAGAGACAAATTTCCCTAACATACTGAAGTCTTTAAATTTCAGTAAGAAAAATGTACTATAGTGTATAAATTAGTTATATAGCATATAAAAATTAACTTACAAAGTACATGTACACAGATATAATATCACATCTACTCAACATCGTAGACATCATGTTAACTTAATTTAGTAGGCTTAACAGTATTGCCCCCAAATTTTTAACACTATTATAACCAATATTCCCACAGGAATCTCAATTTTTCATATGTATAACCTAATATAGTTTAATCATTACTTCATGAGAAATTCTAAGTCATTTTCAGAACTCTGTTATTCTAAAAATATGCAAGTTACAAACCTGCACTAAAGTGAGCCACTAATGATTATTATTAGCAATAAGGCCAAAAATATTGAAGTATATTCCACTCAAAGAAACGTGTATTTTTTCATGTTAAGAAAAGTAAGTCTCGGAGAGAGGGTTATTGTTTTTCAAGGGGTAACGAGAACCTGTCTCGCTTTCTCACAGGATTCACATGTTTCTTCAAGTGGAATATATTTCAGTGTGATCAACCGATGTACCTGAAACCTGATCGACTGGATTACTGTAAGCTTGTTATTTAGGCCTACTTGCTACTTATTATGTTGAATATTATTGAAAACATTCGTTTTATAATTTATTATAAGAATACATTCATGTTAAGCTATCTTCTAGATAGTTTTTTTTATTATTGGAAACTTTAATAATTTTTGAAATTATAGCATATGCAAAATGATTTAAAAAAAACATTTTACTTTACAGTTTACAGAGTACGTTATTCCATAAACTTCAGTTATGAACTTACAGTTTACATGGAAACTGGAAAGTATCTATAATTTAAAAGAAACCCGAATAAATGAACTGATATTAGAGAAAATGAATTGCTGATGTATACCACAAGATATTATTTCTTGGCCATCTTCACTTGAATCTTAGCATGCAAGTACTCAATGTAAAGTTAAGAGTGATGTGGTATTACATCACCGCATACTTTTAAACAAAGCTATCTGTTTGTATCTATAAACTTTAGGACTACATCAATTACTTTTATGAGAAAGTGACAGACAGCAGATCACTTCTTCAGTGGTTTTAAAGCTACAATAAATACACACAAAAAATATGTTACTGTATTTGAATTTTTTTTATTTAGACTTAGGCTATAGGATTTAGTGTTAGAATACAATGTTCAGAAATCAGAATGGAATATGGAACTAGTGGACAAATTTTCCATTCAGAATAAGTGAATAACATATCTAATGACACATTACAAAAACAGACTACTGGAAGACTTTTTCAATTCTGTGATTTTGTAATACTAGGATTCCAGGATCTCAAACTCCTCTTTTAGATATTTTGTTCCAGTATTAATAGAGTGAACAGAAATTGTTCTTCATATTCACTATAAGGTCTCATCTTTTACATATAAAAACCACACCTAGTTCTACTTCCATAGTGAATACCAGTAGCATTAAAGAAGCATGTAGGGATGTAGCCATGTACTCATTGTTAAAAAACAAACTATCTGAAATAATCTTTCAATATCGTAACAGCAATTCAGAAACAGAACAATAAAATTATGAAATTCATAGGCCTCATCATAAATGTACTGAAGTGTCACAATCTCAATTCCATTATACTGTAATTATATTATCTGATTAAGTGTATGGGTCACAAAGTATGAATTGTATACTTTTCCTAGTGTTTATTCGTATGCAGCGAGTTCGTTACCGCAGTTGACATTTAGTTTAAGTTGAATTCAGTAACTTTAATAAAGTTAAGTCTATGAATAAGAGTTCTAATATTCATATTTTGTATGACTATGAATCATAAAATATGCATGGTAATTTGACTCATTGTCTTAGGTAATGCTACTTTTTTTTTGTTTTCAATTTAACTTGAAATGATTGTAAAGAGACCTATTTACAAACATTTTCAATCAACTTTTGTGTATTACCGGTACATGAGTTTGAGGGCTAGGCTGGTTTGTGGTTTCACAAATCTCTTTTGTGAGCCTTCTCACCAATATAAGTGGAAAAATTCACAACTGTCTTCTAAACTGTCATAATTCTCATTATTTCGATACAGTCACAAAGTATGTCTTTTTACCACTCGCTGAGAATCTATTCATGAATGAATAGAAAGCAAGGCTTAATAAGATGTTAATAATGCATGATTTTTTTACCATAAAACAGAGTTACTATGGTCATTTTTCACAGATAGGGTAATGTTACCACAAATACAGACTTATTTGTAATATCTACAGTGAGTTTACTTATCAATCACATTTTGATGCAATACCATACCCACCTTGTAACTTTGATCATAAAAATATTATACTGGTAGACATTGTCTCATTTAAGACTAGTCTTGCTTGCCTTTTTCAGTTGGCTCATTTAGAGGTAAGATTATGACCAAACTGAAAAAATTGTAAATGAGACAATAGTAAACCTACTGTAGGAAAGAAGTTTACATGTAGAATTGTGATTTACTATGGATATTCTTGATATTCGTGTTTGATCTAAACATGTCTCATTCCAAGCTGTTTACATTCGTGCTTGCTTTGAGTTTGCCATTTACAACAAGTTTTAAATAATGCTAATAACCTGGATAAATTTGAAAAAGGCAAATCAAGAGGACTAGTTGTCTAATTCTGAACCATGTCGAAGTTTTTCTGATTCTTGTAATCGAAGAAAATATGTCAAGAGAGTCCAGAATGAGACAAAATGAGAATGTGTTGTCATAGATCAGTAGATATAAAGTATGATAGGATAACCTAAAAAGAGTCTGGTAACTGTGCAGCTGTGCTTTTCTGGCTTACGCAATCATTATTACGAGTACCGTAAATCCCATTGTGTCATTGTTTTACAGATGAGAAAAACTCACAGCTGCACATGTCAAACTACTAAACCTCTTCTATTACCTACTGCCTGCACATTTGAGTAAAAACAGTAGCTTCGAAAACTCACAGGTAAAAGTGCACTTTAGCGATTTCGAGTTTTTGAGACCTTGACCTCCCAGACTGGAGATTGACCTATCCGAGACTGGATATTAACCTACCCAACACAATAAATTAACCTAAACCTTACCTAACCTGACCAAACTTCATCTACCCTAACTTGAAATACGAACGTAAGGAAATTCTGGAGGATGAAAATAGTTTAGCAGTATGAATACGGGGTCTTTTTTGTCCCCGTTTCTGCAAAAAAAATTGCAATTTTAAGGAGGGAAGTACCTTTTATGACTAAAGTGCATGTATACCAACTCCCCAATGTAAGAGTCGCCTCTAGGGTGATAATTTGGAACTTTAACTTTTTACAACGAGAATTTGAACTGGCACATGTGTAGATCATTCAACTTACCAACGTAACTTGTACCATTTGCAACAAAAGTGGTCAGTAATCTGTCCACAAGATTCCATTGCTTTTCTGCAAATGCACAGGCATCAAGTAATAGCCTAGATTAGGTTAGTGGTCAAACAGGTTGCCTTCGTAAGCTAGGCCTAGATACAAAAACCTAATCTGTAGGCCTAGGCTACCCTACTGACCTAGGTCAATAACTTAGACAATGAACTGTGAAAAAGGAGGTATTGAAAACAGCTTAACCTGTTAATGCAGTCTACTTCAATTATAATTCAGGTTACATATTAATGCTAGAGCACAAAATAACATTTTAGGCTGAACAGTATGAACAAGCCAGTTTTGCTGTTATTGAACTTTCCAAAAAGGAGAATGTCTTACATTTTTAAACAGAGCCTGTATATACCTCTTCAGAGAAGATTATCACTGCAATACATAACCACTACGAAACCCATAACATTCAAAAAACACAATTTTTGTCACAAATTTCGAAAAACACAAACACAAAAACTTACATATCCGGAAAACGAAAACTTCCTATAGATGAGCAGAAGAGTACATCAACGAATCCCGCCATCTTTTTACAAAATCCCAAAAATGGTCAAGGCGCCTGGTTTCAAAACAAGCCGTGTCTACGTAAGAAGAAGAAACTGATAAATAAAATTATCACGTACTATAGTTGTAAATCGAAATATCATGTTTGAGACAAACCATGTTTTACAATTTTGCGTGTTTTAATAAAGTGCATGTGTGCATAAATCCACCAATTACATTAAATATGAGTTATTTTATTTTTTGTATATCAAAGCTGAAAATAATAGTTATAAACATGATTTTCTCTTAAGTATATAAAGAAATAATGGGAAATAAAAATAGCAAATAAAACTTAAATTATACTGTTGTAATAAATAATAATGTAGTAGGCCTATAAATATTATCAATATAATGATATAATTATATTATATTCTCACAGTATTTCCGACAGCCTATAAATAAATGCATTTTATATTTTATCGTTTAGTACCGTACCTTTTGTAATATTTTTTTAAAGTATCGTAACTAAATAATTAATACGCAAATATATTTATGATAGAAAATAAACCAAATTATAATAGTCATTTTGTAATTTATTTGGACGACAGTGGTCTGCTTCAATATATTTCGTTATAGTACAATCATAATGCATAATAAAAATATATATCATAATTATTATTACAAAAAGTATCTCATAATTTGTGATTTCCCACAAGTGAATTAAATTCAAAGGGGAGGTCAAAATTAATAAGAAAAGTTTCTTATAACAATAAATTGTTATAATAAAATAATATAACGTAGCATATTCTCTAAATACACTATGTGTGTCTTATTTTGCGCAATAAACAAATTATTATTATTATTATTAATTATTATTAATGAAAAACTTTTCGAATCATAAAATATGAGAAGTTGTTTGTTAGCAGATTTTTTAATCAAAATTATACTACTCTATCTTCCAGTATTTTGACTGCAGTTAATAACAATTTGCTTATCAATGATATAAATACAAATAAAATAAATTCATTTAATAAATATGTATATTTCAAGTGATATTCAATTTATTTTTGCACTAATAACGCTCCGTTTAGTTTTGGTGGCAATAATAAGGTGTAAACCTATATGAAAGGGCTCCAGGTGTTCGAGGGATAGATTCATGAATTGAAATTGGAAATTCTCGTACAGTAAACTTATTTCAGAAATGGTGTGCAGTTGTGCACTTGATTTTGAAAATTTTGAAAAGCTCTGTCGAAAATATACATTTCTGGAATAATGATCTTGTATATTAATATTACATAAACATTTAAAACATATTTAAAGAGAATGACAATAAATGGAAGTTTGGCGGAATACTTCTTAATGAATATTTTAACCAGGGGTGGGTATTCGAAAAATAAAGATTCCAATTCCGATTCTAATACCAGACTTTGGTATATTTTGAATTCCAA
>JAQIWE010003216.1:0-12063 GCA_034698565.1 Campodea plusiochaeta | reverse complement strand
CGTGCGGGAAAGAGGTACTACTTTATGCGGAAAATGTCCATAAAATACGCGGAATATGCGGAAAACGAATGCAGCGGTTTTTTCTTACAGTTTCCTACATTATTCAGTTACATTACAAGAATATTAATTATTTTCTTTATTGTTATTTATGGGAAAACAACACTAGTTAAATTTTTATAACATAACGAGGAGTCAAAGTAGAGTGAATGCTCGAATAAAATGATGAAGAATGATAAATAATACTCCATCAACGGTACTAAAAAGAGCGGAAGCTATAAAACAAGTAATAAAAGGCAGAGCAAGATTACAATGCATGCCATTTAGTTGTTTTTCATCTATCAGCATTTACTCTCATTATAAATAATTTTACTGTATTTATTTTATAACAAAAGTAAATTAAAACCTCTTTATTTACCTTCAAATCTCCTGATATACTGACGCCGGCTTGTATGCCAGCCACCGCAGGGAAGAATATGGAGAAAACGGTAAAGAAATCCTGTGCTTCACCAGACGCTGTTGATCGAAATCCTGGTCCTAAGTTTTCCATGAACGTATGTGCTAGTGAAAATAAAAAAGAAAAACAGTTTTTTTTGTTGAGTTTTTGGTTTATATTTAATTTTCGATTACTCGTATTCCACGAAATTGAAATATCATTCATTATAATGTTATTCTTATGCGTGTAGAAAGTCGTTGCAGAAAATCGCTAGGTAAAGGAAATCAAATTAATTTGTTATCCAGCTTGTATTTCATATAATTATAAATAATATAAACTACAAAATGTATCAAACCTGTTACCTGTACAGTCGGGGAGTTCAGTTCTCTATGTGTATTTTACGTGTTCACTCCTTTGTGTTAATTTTACAGCTCGAAATCCCGGGAGAAAAAATGTGAGGAAACCGAAGAGCCTGACTGATCAGGTGTATCTTTTCTCGTAAAAAATATTGTCAAATAAGCACTCTCTGTAAATTCCATGAGATTAGTGTAATATTTCTATAGAAATTTTACGACTAACACTACAGTATTCCATTTAGATGATCTTATTATGAATATTTTCGATGATAAACATAAAGAAGAATGCGCTCTAAAATGTGAGGAATATGATTGTTTTGTCGTGCTTGTAAAATATTCTTTACGGTGGCCGAGAATGGTCAATGAAAAAATATTTTTATATAGGGGTATATGTCTAAGTCCTAAGTCGTAAGTCTTAAGTTCTTAGTAATCAGTCAATACATTGATATTGCACCACATCGCATTGCTGAATGGCAAGTCACTAAAAAGAAAGACTACGAACATCGAGGGGTTGTCCACTTCCGTATTGCGACCTATTACACCGTATTGCGGTGGTATTACAACGTATTGCGACCGTATTACAGCGTATTGGGACCGTATTGCATTACAATACGCGTATTACCCGTATTTCAGCGTATTGTAACGTATTTCGACGTATTGCAGCGTATTCTGTATTGCGGTGTACACAAGAATTTAAAGTGAACAACCCCTCGATGAACATTTTATTCAGGAAACGTGATTGGTTGTCTTTGATACTGATCAAAGACTTATCACTTTGAATTTAGGACTTAGGACTTAGACAGTGCATATATACCCCTATATAAAAATATATTTTCATTGACCATTCTCGGCCACCGTAATTCTTAGAACATTGGTAACCTGAGGTTTGGCAAGATGAGTACTTTTCAAACCGAGGGGTTGCGCACTACCGAAAAAAGTGTACACCGTACTGCGTACAGCGGTGTACTGCGGAGTTTGCGGGTGTACTTCGGGGTACTGCAGACATAGGTATACACCGTACTGCGGAAGTGCGCAAACCCTCGTTTCGAACAATCGTGGATCGAGTCGAATGAAAAGGAAACCAACTTCTAGTTACGAAAGCTTTCATAAACTATTTCTTGATTTTCCCACACTTACTGTTTAATCCTGTGAATCCTTTTGATATTTTGTTGAGATCATCTTTTGGTCCTAAGAAAGTTCCTAAGAAGAAATCACCCATCGCTGCAAGAATTATAAACAACAATCCAAGTTGGCACTGAAAAAGAAAATGATGTCAATTGTTGAGTTTTTCGTTGATTCCAATACAAACAAACGTAGATATTTTTTTACAAAACTTCGATTATTTTGCATTAATGATAAACAGTGCTTTTTCTTTCATTTTTTTAGCAATTTTTTTATTTAGTTGCAGAAAATTAATCTAATTGCTAATATGAAGGATATGCAGAGGTATTATTCTATATTATTATCAGAGTACAGAAATGTAGCTATATAAAAGAGTATTGAGTTATTAATTTCTTGAATTGCTGTTATTAAAAAACCGCAAATTTCACTTCGGATCGAGAGATGTACGACGAAAGAAAAGCTATGTTTGCAAAATGTTTACTGTTTAATAATATTAAAAAATCTGGATCTTAAATCGGCTTGGGTCTAGTTGTATTTTTTTATATGGAAACACAGAAAATGAAATGGAGGTGACATATAAAACTTCCCTGTAAGAAACCGAGGTTATAGGCTACCTCAGAATATAAGCGAAAGTTAGAAAATCGCACTGAAAGATCGTAATAAAAAAATTCACAAATATAGTTTTTCTTTTGCGTACATATCTGAATCCGCGGAAGGGAAACTTCCAGTATATAATAGTACTTCCTATAAGATTTAAAATCTGCTCTGGTATTATATATCTAACCTCTAAAACTTGTATAAGAATCTGAAGCCCCTGACTTATTTAAGAAAGATCGTAATAAAAGATTTCGAAAACAAAATAGGTCTCGAACCAAAGATGGGAAATGATAATAGTATTTTCCATAAAATTAAAAACATTCTCTGAAAATAAAGCCAACCTTCGATTCCCATTCAGCTCCGATACAAACGATGACTTGCAAAACCAAAATTGAAACACCTCCGATAATTCTGATATCATTCACTCCTCCGTCAATTATTTCTGTTTGTTCGAAATAGGTGAAAAGCAAATCTGAAACACCTTCTGCAAAACCAACGGCGTTTATCGCTGCTGTGGCGGCATTTGCGAAACAGAAAATAATGCCTATGGGTCCGCCTAATGTTGGTCCGAGGCTGCGTGAGATCATGTAGTAAATTCCTCCTGAAAATAAATAATTAGATTAATATTTTGACACAGAGCTTTGGATTCAAAAACTTTTCAAATTAACTTCAGTTGAAAATGGGGCAAATAAACAACAAGTTTGTTCTCTGGCGTGTGGAAAAAGAAAACCGCCCAACTTTAATATTTTGAGACTTACATAACAGTTCTCTTTTTGTCAAATCGAATAAATATTACGAGGAAAAAATTATCTTCCAGTATCCCTATTCCATTTTCCAAAATGCTAAAAAAAATACCTTTCCTTCAATTGGATTATGACTTTACCTACAGGGAAAAAATAACAACGCCGATTTTGACTCAGTTTGGGACTACATGAAATGTATTTTACGAAACATTTCACAAAATTGGATAATTAGGATTTGTCTTTTTACTATAACAATAAAAGAAAATTACTCTGAAGCTATATCTTGAGTTATTCAGATTAGTGCTTCATCTAGAATTTTTCGGAGGCAGGGCGCATTCAGGTTAAAGTGGGCACATTTTTACGTAATAACAAATTTTCAAGGCACGTAAAATGATTGTATAAAAGTTTCTTTGAGATTTTTAACCATTTCTTCTTCCATTTTAGGCCGATTTAAATGATTTACATGCCATTGGAAAGATCTCGTCAAGACGAGATCTTTCCAATGGCATGTAAATCTTTCGTTAGTATTGTTCGTTAGTATTGTATATTTCGTTAGTATTATCGCAAATAAACGGCTTTGAAACCTGGTGTGATTATTATAGCACAAGGGCGCTGAGCCCTTCTAAAACGCTGTAGATGAGACACTATTTCAGATATACAATATCACCAAAGTATCAGGACACTTTGGTCAATAACTCTATTTCATAAAATTATTCCTTCACCAACCTTAAAATAATTATCTTCATATTTAGTTAGCGTAGAGCATCATCACGAAAAAAAAATCTAAACTACACGGATTACAAGATTTGAAGGGGATTTCTTATTTACTAACCTGCTCCTATTTCCCCATTGGTTGCGAGAACTGACATTGAGAGTGTTGTAATCATCGTGATAACTGAAGATAACACAATAATCAGTAAAGATATACCTGAAAAAAGACATTATTCTGAGAAATTGCAGTTGTTCAGCATTTATTCTTCCTTCAGCAGCTACTTACAATTTCCAAAATTAATATTAATGTATTTTTATACAAAAAATCCTCTTGGAATCAAGCAAAACGCCTCTGAAATTTCTTCATTTTTTTCTATGCTCACTTAAGTTTTCATTCGTGCTATGAAATTCAAGTGTTACTATAAAGTATGCCGTTTGTTAAAAATCTGTTTTTTATGCAAACATTTCTTTAGACAGCTTCCCGATTACATCATATTTTGGGTTGTAGCTTGGAAACTCACAAACGAGATTTTTATTTTAGGCAAAATTAAAAGTTGTATCAAACATAGTATTACTCTGTAAGAATAATATTATAGTATTAACTAATGTTTACGTCTTCATTGACGATGAATTTTGAGAGAGAAAAATTATGGATCACAATACCGGAAAATAAAATTACAATACTAAAATTTCCTTCATATAGGTGCATGAAACGAAAACAGAAAACGATATTCGCAAGAGTAAAAATCTGTTCGAATCAAAAACTTTCGGAGTGTTAAAGATTCTACACCAAGAAACAAAGCGGTGCTGAAGTTCACTACAGATTCCAAATGAGTATTTTCAAAACTACAAAATGTTCAAAATGAGTGAAGGCTGCGCTGTACTCATGAATATGAATAAGATAGTGACAATTTCATCTCCAATAATTACAAACATTAAAAATAAAATAACAAATATATATATATATATATATTTTTTCAAAATATGGATCACAATAAGGGTAAATAAGGTTGAAGAAAGGATAATCAATTTTTTATGATTTATATCATCTTATTTCTGAAATTAGAACAAATCAAAAATGGGTGAACTTCAGTGTTTTTGATTAAACTTCTTATTTCGCTCATCACAATTTAATTAATTACTTCTTACCTATCCCTGCTTGAGCGACCATCCACGTTAATCTGAGGAACAACATTACACCCCAAATATTGAGAAGACATCTTATAAGGACTCCTTCTACCCAACCAAATTTAATTCTTTGATTGCTACAATCGGTTTCAGCAATTGCGAGTCTATCATCGAATAATGGATCGGAGATCAGGGAAATCTGAAATAAAGATGGATTTCTGATTTAGTTATAAAAATTAGATATTTCTGCCGAATCCTCAATTTTTTTTCTGTAAGTTCCTCGAATAATAAATATTTTCTTCTTTTTTTAACCATTGATATTACATCTGTATTAGAGAGTATTCAAAGTAATAAAAATTTGTAAAATGACTTGTTTGCTTTTTTGGAATTATCTAAAACTAAATATTTTTAGCTCTAAAATCACAAAATAATCTTATGAAAACTGTTTTCAGTAATAAATTTGTGGTTTTCGAAATTATTATTTTTTATCAAAATCAATATGAGTTATAAACCTAAAGTTATTTTTATCATCTATATCTCATGCTATTCTTATGCCATAAAATTAACCTTGGTTTTAGATGTTTAGGTATTTATATTTCGCTGAAATAATTATTTGCTGAAGCATAAATTCTGTTAATAAAACAGATGCGATGGAAAATGCAGCGTCGAAGTAATTGAAAATAAATTTTTACCTGGGGTTTTCTGTCTTGACTTTTCGGCCGAGCAAATGTTTCTTTGAGATAACCATAATTAACATTATTATCATGAACTTCAGATTTTTCGATATCAATGGCACAAGAATCCATTTTGGAATAAAAATGTCCTGATACAGAATCCTCCATTTTCTATCAAAGTGACAGACAATAAGATGAACGGGGTTTGGAACTGATGAAGCACTGAAATGAAAAAATGTCATTATTTATTTTGTAGGAAATTCAGGATAAAATGAAATGTGAATTTCATTATACAAGAAAGTAAGTGACTACTGTATACCCCAATAAAATGAACATTTTATTTCTTCTATTCGTTTTCCAACACAAGTTCTCAGTCCACTGGGATATAGAGCACAATAGAAAACAATGAAAGTGAAACGGTAAACGTGTATGGAAAACTATGAGCCCCTATGAGAAAAAATACAAGTTTAAAATCCATGGTATAGGTATATACAGAAGTTTTTTTCTCTCTCAAAATCAGCTGCACATTTCTCATTCTGGACTTGTTCAGCATTATAGTTTCTTATTCATTTGTTAAAGACTCATTATTTTTCAGCGGGAAGTCCCGATTTCCAACACAGATTGAAGGTCCATTGAGAATAGAGTACAATAGAGAATGAAGAAAGTGAAACGGGACTTGTGTGTTGGAAAATGGGACGTCATGCTGAAAAATATTACAGGTTTAATAATAATAACAAAAAACTGGTAAAATAATACTTTCGCTTTCTTCTTATTCTGTCATAGAGTAAAAAACACTATAAGATACTCTTTAATGCAATATCTTATGGACCTAAACTGGTTATGTCTTCAAACTCTTTTGACAGGTAAACCCATTGTAAACCACTCGTTTGGGCGGTTCAAATTGAGTATTTTCTATACGATTCGCAAGAAAACAAATAAGTTAACAAGGATTATCAATTGCTGGAATGTCAGAAACACCCTTGATGGGTTAAACGGTTTAGGTCCTTAAGATTTTGTATCAAGTACATATTAGTGTTTCTATGGGACCTAGTCAAGTTTGTACTGGAGAATGCAAAAGCTGGACTCGACTTGATTATGATTATGACTCAAATCAAACATTGTGAAAAATACTCGACTCGCATTGCTCAACATTACTGATAATGTTCACTTGCAGAAAGGGTATTCGACATAGACATTGCATTTTTTTATTTTTGATTACAGAAACTTGTAATTTTGAATATATGATGTTTTAATGAATCTAAATAATTCTGAAAATTTCTAACGATTTGGTATAGTAGGTTTCGGGAAATTAATTTTTTTAAACGCTAAATTCCTATCTTATAACATGCTGGGGACCAATCTATACGCCAGCATGTTATAAGATAGGGATTTAGCGAAATACAAAAATTAATTTCTCGAAAACAACTGGACCAAATCGTTAGCAATTTTGAGATGTCAATTAAATTCATTAATAGATTATTTATTCAAAAATACTAGTTTGTATGATGAAAAATAATTTTGATGACGTATTGGTGAACATTATAAATAAGGATTTTTTTAATATAAAATGACAATTCATAAAATTGCTCATTTTCTAATTAATAGGGGAAAATACTCGACTTGACTTAAATCACTTAACCCAACTCGACTTTTAAAAAAACTCATTTCTTTCCGTTTAAAAAAAACGAGATGGGCCAGTCAGAGAGGCAATATTCGACACGAACTCGGTGAAAATGGAACTGGGCTCGACGCGAAAGCCTACTCCGGCAAAATGTTATTTCTTGACTCAAAAAGCGTCGGATTCAGTTCGAACCAAGGTTCGATAGGAATACTTTTCCATAAATCCATATATAAAATGAATACAGCTTTTATTATTTATTCGAAGACCACAATTTTTTTTTAACAAGTAGTGATTAATTTCTGATGTTATCAATAATAATAAATTAGTAGGATTATATTTTTTAAATAAATATGTAAATAAATATATAAATGTACTATCATCTTCTAATCTATATGTCTCATTGTGCCTCTCTCTGTCTATCTGTTTGTCCGCTATATAATCAGCCTGCAAACAAGTATCAGATCGACAAAGGTATCAAACAAGGCTATTTTTTTTTACTAACTACGCTATTTAAAATGACTGAAATTGCTTTTGGAATCCAATATTAATTACGTCATAAATAAGTAAATTATCATTTAAAAGTTTAAAATGCATTATTGTTATTCAAAGTTCAGCATCCCCCTTCAAAAAATCAAATAAGTGATGGAATAGTAGCAATGAAAATCAAAATTCCTCAACTATCATGTACTGGTATTTTCTAAAACATCAAAACCGTTTCTAATACAAAATATTTAAGTTATTTAAAAATATCAATCTATTTCACTAAAAGTTCTCTATATAAGGTAATATATTTTACACTTCAAATAACTACTGACTCTATTATTTTACTGCCATAGAGACCGGAAACAAACTCGTTTCGAAAAGGGTTGTGTGCTCGCTCTTGCTAAATTTACAGCATAAGATTGAAAGATATAAACAGTCGGAAGTGATCTTTTTCTATGTTAGTGTCGAATTTCGAACTTCAAAATTATTTAATCATAATTATAAGGAGAAATGTTTGTGATCTTTCTAAAAACAAATAATGTAAGATGTAACAGAAATATCATATAATTTTATTATGAGACTTATAAATTATCAAAATGTCTGTACTAGTTTTAAACGTAAAATATATACACAATTTTTTAAGAGAATTAAATTCTCTTTAAAATTAATAAAGACATTTTGATATCGGTGTATTGGCGAGGCCGTGATTAAACTTGTCATTTACTTTCTGACCCACCCTTGTATATATTAAAAATTACGTCAATAAAATAATGTACTAGCATATAAAAGTACTATATTCAGTGTTAATATTAAGATGGTTTTATCCCTAGCGGTCGATACAACAATATATAAACAAATAAAAAATTTGGACAGATGTGGAAATCGAGTCCGAAACCTCTCTCTCCTGAAAGCGAGAGGCTTCGGGTTCGATTCCCAAATCTGTCCAAATTTTTATTTGTGTTGTTATTATTGTATCCAACATTGTAAGTAAAACCATTTTTATATTAACATTTCATATTGTCCCCTTTTTCCTTCTCTAAATACCATTATTAATAATTTTGATCAATATTCGTAGTTTTTTAATGACTATTGTATACTGCAGAGCCCTGTTGAGTCCAATTCGAGAAAATAACGACTTCCGTTCCAAAGGCGGTTTTAGGATTTTCGTAAGAGAGGGGCCCAAACGCCGGGATTTTTTTCTTTTTTTGTGTAACAAACTACATTATTTCGATCAGAAATTTTAATGTAATTTGACATAATTAGAAGAACATTTTGCACATTTTAATGAAAAAAAATACAAATTTTAGATGATTTGTAATTGTTTTCTTTATTTTGTATTAATTTTTGAAAGTTACGTCCTAAGGGAGGGGTTAGCCACCCCCCCCCCCCCTCCTCTAAAACAGTCCTTGTTCGGTACAAGAACTAGAAGAAAATTATTGGGAAAAGAAATTCAGTATATAAACTTTCAATCATTCTACTTAAAGGCCCATTATTTTTCAGCGGGAGGTCCCATTTTCCAACACAGATTAAAGGTCCCTTTAGAGCGCGAGTACAACAGAGAACAAAGAGAGTAAAACGGAACTTGTGTATGGGAAAACGAGACCTTCTGCTGACAAAAACTACACGTTTAAAAGCAATAATTATTTCTGTACTTAAAAGTGAATATTATTTCATTAACAGCTATAAAACTCGCATTAATTATTACTTACCAGTTGTTAATTAATAAAAATTAAAATTATTATAAAGCGCATAACTTTTTCACGTACTACTACATTGTCACTATAGTAATATAATACTAAAGAATTTATCTTATTGCAAATAATATCGAGAATCAAATAGATAACTCGACGTGTAGTCAGTATTGAAAATGTTTGATTGCTATATATAATTATATATTAATTGATCGCATAGTAATAAAGGGAAATGATAAAAGAAAAAAGTATGAATTTCGAATTAAAATTCTTTGACAATTAAAATTATTTCTTTTTTTAAAATAATAATTAGAGAATGCAAAGAAATTTAGATATAAATGAATTAAACCGACTTACTTTACATTAGAATAATAAATTAAGCACAATGAAAAAATTCACCTCAAGTCGTGGGAATCGAACCCACGACCTTTGCATTACGCATGCACGAGGTACTTGCTTTCCTCTTGTGCTTAATTTAAATTATAGCTACAAGTCGAATATAATATAACATAAATAAATATAATATAATTATAAGTCGAATATAAGTCCGATTTTAATCTCAATTCCGATTCAATCTCCGATTTCCATTACGTTTTTGTAAATGCCGATCAAAAATATTCTCTTAGATTTAAAACTGACATAGTATTTTAATTTGTAAAATAACTCAAATTCCAAAATCCACAAATCTTGCTAAAAGGTTATATTCAATAACGCTTATTGTCACTTTCAGAGCCATAAATTATTTTCTTTTATGAATTTCAAACAGAAAAGTGGTAACATATAATCCCAGGACCCCAAGGAATTGGAAGAAACTTTAAAAATTATGTCTACCTCTTTGTTACGATGTTTCTATTGTTGAGAATAAGTCGGCAATGTAGACATGATTATTTTGGGGAAACCGTTTTTCTCTAGTTATTATAATCTTCTGGTCCAGCAGTAACCTTTTTCTTCTTCTTTTTTGGAAAGGTATAATGGTGTATAAATAAACTATGCGTCGTGTTTTTAGGAATTTATTTATTATTAGGAAGAAAAAATTACAAGAACTTTCCAGGGTATAAGTCACTCATAACGTTTTAAACCTGTATTTTTTTCTGCGGGGAGCTGCAATTTCCAACATACATATCCCGTTTTACTTTCTTTGTCCTCTATTGTACTTTCTTTCCCTAGAGACCGATAAGTTGTGTTGGAAAAGGTATCTTCCCGCTGGAAAAAAATACGCCTTTAAGTAGATTATTAATTTTGAGCCCTTGGGGGGGGGGGGGTGTCAAATACGGCATCATATCTTACATAATAATCAGAGATCAGATCTTGGATCAGATGCCTTCCAAACAAGTTGTTATATTTTCAGAACAAATAAAATTTATTAGTTAATTTACTAATTTCTAAAAGAAATCAGATCCAAATATATAGAAATAATAATATAAAGATTAGGGAAACCGAGAGTATTCAGCAATTCACAAACCACAATTATTCATTTTCATTAGAAATTTTCATTGGAAAAGAAATGATTAAATTTTCATCGAAATATTTTAAGTCAGTTTTAATTATAATGCAATGGTTCGGCTGAAGGAAAATTAAAAAAAAAATATGATCAGAAACACTATCTGGGATTTTAATTCAGAAAATGCCACAATCAAAATAATAGCAATAAACAAAACTGAAAATTTTATTTCTTTCTTTTTCATTTTGCAAATATTACCAATGCACAGTTGGTAATGACTATAAAGAAAGTTACTGTTATTATAAATTGCTCAACTAAAATTTCTTTTCCTGAATAAGATAAACCAGAAATATTCTAAATCTAATTATAAAATACCGAATTACAAAACATTGAAAATCGAGGATATTATACGTACTTTTTTAAGAAAAATAAAAAAATTAACTTATTTAAAAAAAATACTCCTTACCGTATAAATAGCGTCCACAAAGTTGTCCACTATTTGAATCCACGAAGTGTCCAGAACACAGTATTCCCAAAAACTGAAATGACTTTTATTTTTACAGGTGTACCCCAAAATACGGTTATTTTTTCCACGGTATAGGGGTAAAAATTCCATATCAACAGACAAAAGTGTCAATTTATTTGGTATTGTGATTTTTTAATCCTTGGCGCCATAGACTCGCCCTTCTTATTATTGATGTGCTTTTGTTAAATTTTTATTTCGAAATTTTGTATTTTATATTTTTAGTTTTTCTGTTGTGGTATTCCAAATCAAATTACTTTTTGGAATTGCTGTCAAATAATAATTGTATTTGAAATAAAGTAATAAAAAATATTCAGATCGCGCTGCATTTTTTTGTTATTCCAAGGAACCATTCCAATAATGCATTGGATATTAGAGGTGTCTAGGATAATAGTAGTATTTAATAACATTCTTTTTTGTAAAACCACCTGACTTCATATCGATTCTTTTAAAATATAACTTTTACATATTCAAGAAGGCTCTATACTCAGACAGTAATACAGAATTATTCCGTAAATTTTCAAGTTTATTGTAAACTCA
>JAQIWE010003215.1:0-12065 GCA_034698565.1 Campodea plusiochaeta | reverse complement strand
AGACTAAAGTTTGTTAGTTGAAAATTTGAGAAATTATACCTATTTTTGGAAGTTTAAGACCGTATTTTATTACCAAAGCATTATGCAAGAAACTTCTAGCCTCAGAAACACTATTTACTTCATTGTTTTGCATGATTATTTCAGCTTTGTTAACAATTATTCTGTAAAGCAATTAGAATTTCCAGTGACATCTTAATTCAAATACTCTAACTGTGTTAATTCCAAAAGCATAACGTTTGCTATACTCAACAAATTCACCAGACAATATTAGGTTCAACAAAATACAAATTTCCCTTTGTCCAATTCCTGATCTCGCATCACAGTTCAAATCATTTCCATCTTAACATAATTTCTGCATTACTTTGTGTAATTTATATATAAAACTATATGTTTTCTGAGTTATCTATTTGATTTGAAATGTCAAGGTTCGTCTCTATAATATCATGTTGACTTACGTAACTAATAATACCGGATCACTAACAATACAAAGGCGTTAAGAGAGGTCCCACACATATTATTATTATACTAGACAATGTTGCTGGTCGTAATTTAATTAAATGACTGGATAAAAATAGATTTTAATGTACTGTATAAGACCAATATTATGAGTTATAAATATCAATATTAACATTTTTTATTTTTGGTTTGGATTGATTTAGTTCATTTGCCATTTTGCGAATTGTTATATAGTAGACCTAGGCCTACTCTAATATTTTCTTTTTGCTCTAATGATCAGTAAAGTTATGTTGCAATATAGTGCAGTATGTATAGCCTGGAGATTATGTAGTTAATTATTTATGAAATTCTGCAGTTTTTTTTTTTTTTTTTCGAGGGAGAGTGATTCACTTCCGAATTCCGATGTACAACAATTTCCTAATTCCGGTGTACACAAAAATTTACAGTGAATATCTTAAAACATCAGAATGAATAAATTATTTATTTTTAAAATTCAAACTGAAAAATTGCAGAACATATTTTAAGTACTTTTAAAGCCTCGAAGTTTTAATAATAAAATAAAATTTCTTGAATAAATAAACCGTGGAACCTTGACCGTATAGTAGTTAGTAGTATTGAAAAATTGATATTCTTCCACCCCCTCCCTCCCTTATGTATAGTTCTTACATAAGAATGAAGAACAAAGAAAACAACAGTTGTTCTACTGAATATATGCAGTATAAAAAACTTTATCAATGGAAAAGATCGATTTTACTCTTCGTAATAACTTCACGGGGGGAATATTGATCATAAAATTGACCGAGAAACGAGATGTGCGGATATTTTATCAAGGAGATGGTATCTTATCTCAAGAATATGTAGAATTCACCTTATTTTTATTGATTTGAAAATCTGAAAATTTGTAAACTGAAAATACGTATTTTTGCCATTTTTAGCAGCTTTATATCTTTTAGGAATCTAAAGAAACTTTATATTTTCAGTCAAAAACAAACAATTTTCATAATTGTTTATATTTCATATGTTTTCCTGTGTTCATATTTATTTTCATAATCTTTCAGCATAAGGGAAATTCTGTGTTTTCTATATTTTATACCGTGGTTCTAATCTGATTATACGTAGTAGCATAATATTATATATAATATGGCTCATATGTCATATATGGAGAATGGACAAAAACTTGACAATAAAGAAAGAAATATAGGCTATGAATTATTGCCCTAAAAATAAAGAGTAATACTATAGAATGATAAAATATTTGAAGTTTGAAAAGAAGAATATCACAAAAGTCTCTACCAAAAACTAAATACAAAGAAACTGAGAATGCAAGCATAAAATTCTGAAAATCCTCTAACATTATCCTTCTACAAAGATGTCGGCGCCCTTACCCCACAAAGTGCAGCACAAGTAGTGATAAGTTGGCAAGCATCATTCATGCCCTTGTGTATACAATAATTTGTATCAGCCGGTACGTACAACTCAGAATAAATACTGCTCTGGCCTTCTTTCGTATAGTGAACGACGACGATGCAAATATAGCAGAAGCCAACACCTTGTTGCAACAAGTAGTGATGGTAGCTCCCATGGGTAAATATTATGCAAACACTTTGCTTTGGGTGTACTACTTGTTGTATGTGTACAGTGACAAGATTGACGGCGGCATAATGGGAATGTTTTACTTGGTTTTAGAAAAGTAAATGTTCATTCTTAGAGATCTAAAATATTTTAGTGCTCTTTTTATGTCATTTTTGCATTATAATTATATTAGAAGTTGTTTCCAGTCATTACTTCTTGGTTTTCTATCGAACATTGTCTAGATGAGTGACGAGTCCGTTCCCAACGTTGCCAAACTGAGTATAGTCTTTCCAAAATGTTACGTACTCAAACTGGTTTTCTTCAAACTATTTTGACGTGTAAACCCATTGTTGACCACTTGTTTGGGTGGTTCAAATTGTGTATCAAAGAAAACAAATAAGTCAACAAAGGATTATCAATTGTTGAAATGTCAGAAACATCCTTGATGGGCTAATCGATTTGAGTCCGTAAGATTTTGGAAACACTATACAAGCCGTCAAGTCGAACCTTGGATCGGCTTAGAATGTACCTACCCATCTCGAGTTTGTAGTAGACAGAACTAGAGGAGACTTAGCATCTTCCGAGACGACTCCTTAAAGAACCTTCTACAATCGAGAAAAATCAAAGTTCTTGTATATCAAACGGAGACGAGTCCCCGACCTCTGCCTCGTCAACCACACCACAACTCCCCATTTGGTCTCACAGTCCTCATCACATTCAAAGGTTTTGTAATCTGCCTCGTACCTACTTGCGCTTGAGTTTTGAAATTCGGAAATTTCTCGTAATTTGTCAGAAATTTCCAAGAACACAAATTGAAATTCAATTAAAAACTCTAACCTAAAATTATTACCAGCACTCCCACCCCTGTTTAATCTCGAAATCTCACCCCTGGCTATCTTCTGACGTCATAGTAACAGAAGTCACCCCTCCTCTACCCCCAAGCCCCCCCCCCCCGAAACCTTCTTTCCTTTCCGGGACAAAAATTTACCAAGGTCACCCTCTAAAAAAGTTCGGGGGTAGTTTATTATTACTGGATTGTCCTTTATAACGAAATAAAATAATCTGTTTGTGTGTTGTTGTTGCATAAGTTTAAGAGTAATATTTCTGCTTATCGGTGGTAAATAGTAATAAAAAGTTAAATTGCATTCTTTAGAATATGCTGTAATATAAGGTGTTTTATGATTGTTTGATAAATGTCGGTTTGTGAGGTGTAATAATGCAGTTTAATCTGGGGTAAATGTATTTTTCCTTATAGAATGAATATGCTCTATCATATATCTTTTGAGTAATAAATTAAAATCACAATCTACTGAGTGAAAGTTTTAGTAATAAATTCAAATAATCTCGAGGGGTAGGTCAGCACTCATTCTTGCATCCCGGTATATGCACCGTTCGTTGGTTTGTGGTGCACAGACAATTCAGTCAAAGAACTATGAATTCTCTCAGACATTTATAGGAGTCATTGATTTTTTTGTTCACAGTAGAACTTGAGAAAGCAGAAGTTACAGCAACAGAGAAAAAGTCTACAAGAGAAAGTTACAAAATGTCAGATTGTATGAATGGGTTCAATATAACGTATATTAGATTTAATCAATTGTAACATTATTCATTTTAAAACATTACATTTTTGTTAAAGGTGTATTTTAAATCAGCAGGCAACCTCGGTTTCCTAAACAAAAATTCTCTTCTCTGAGATATGAGCATTCAAAGAAAAGTAAAACCAGTGTACGAAACTATGTCCAGACTGACGTAGGATACAACTTCATGAAATCAGCTATTGTTCTATAACTTTAATCTTACTTAACCTACGTTATAATCCAAATTATGAAATAACAACCCGGACTGGAATATCTAGAATCCGATAGAAGAATGAATCAAGAAAATTACAAAGGGACGATGGAAAAATGAAAAAAGAGATAATGGCGAAATGTGTCTCTGAACCTACACATGGTTGTAGCGTCTCAAAATCTGCATCATTAGCTAAAGAGAACAACTCTAAAAAACTAAAGTAAAAGCTACTAAAATCGATAGTATAGCAATTTTTATTAAACACAAATTCTAAGAGCAATAAAATTTCAGATATTTATTTCCTCCAGTTCACCAGCACCTAAGTTGTCCTTCCCCTCACCCAGCAGAGGTCAAGTGAACCACTGATCGTTTGGTTCATACTCCTCATGATTTGTAAAAGATGTTTGTGTTTTAATAAGAAGTCAGAGAGAGAAAAGTGTTCCAGTGTAGCCTGAGGCATAACAAACCTGAAATCACAACAGCATCTCTCTATATGATGTGATATTATAGGAGAGAGAGAGTGGTTATCTATCTGGTGGAAGGGCCGGTACTAGTAGTAGTAGGATGGGTTTGGGGAAGTAGATGCTGAGTGCAGTAATATGTGAGGGTAAAGTTTTATATTGGTCACTGTTAGGTGGAAAAGTGGTTCAATGAACAACTTGAGCATTTAATTTTCATGCTATTTGCGATTTTGTGAATGAAGCTCATTCTGGCAATAAGTATTTATGTGTCTCTTGAAAACATGTTATCAGTAGGTTACATAATATATTCTGTTAAAAATAAAATGATTTGACCAGTACAAAGAAATTCGAATAACAATAAAACGTCTCGTCACCGCAAGACAAGAGTTCCAGCTAGAACAGATTACAAGTACTAACTGTAAGATGAAAACAAAATATTTCGCATTTTAAATCTCATTTGTAGATTAGCCCATTTGTCAAAATTGAACAGAATCTACTGAATAAAAAGTTACAACGATTCTACTCTTGATCTCCTCAGTTGAAAGCTTCAAACTATCCCCATTTTATGGTCCTTCAACCGATTCTGTTGCTCTCATTTATTATTTTCCAGGAGAAACCGATGTTACTCTGGCAACGTTGTCTCTTTTCAAAACACAATGGCGCTTAGAAGATTCAATTCTCGGAAAACTTAATTCGCAAAACAGAAATAAAAAAGCAAAGAGTCTTCGTTCGGCATATATCCACTTCTTGCGAAACAGTAAATATGGAAGACTTATAGATAGGGTACTTATTTATAAAAACAGAAGAGTTCATTTCTGGAACAAAGGTTCGTCGGTTGTCAAGACAGCAGTTCCGAGAAAATCGACTCGACAAAAAAAGAAGAGGATGTCGAAACAAATAATAACAGAGCGCAATTACAAGGAAAAAATTATTTAGTATCCAATATAACGCTGAATTAAATCGAGCAGTGCTGTCTTTGATTTAAATAATGTAATAAAAATATAAGTTAATACTAGTAAGTATCTACTTATAGAGAGAAGGGAAAATAATGTTCAAGACTATAGGGTTCCACAGAAATTATATTTTTTAAAGTGGCCCAATCGAATTTACTGTACTAAATAGCCTAAAAACATTATAAACTTGAAATCAGTTAATTATACCACTATTACTTTTACGGTATAATAATTGCGTCTATCACACAAAATTATTAAGCCCCTCAAAATATCAACTCCATAAATAAACCCTCCCCCCCCCCCGAACCCCAGCAGTGATCGTAAGTGGCATGGCTAACCACCGCACCCCCAAAAGTGTCGCATGAAAATAAAATAATAATACTATAGCACCCCCCATCCCCTTAAATTAGTCCCTTGCAATAACAATTCACGACCCCCCTCTCCCCTTGTGGAAATACGAAGGGGAGGGGGTGCAAAGGGGGGTGAAAACAGCATCTGCATCACCACCGGTACATTCTACAACCCCCCAAAAATAGACATAGAGGGAAAAAGAAGGCAAAAATAACGTTTCATTACGTATACACAAATAACATGCCGATACTGCTGTATACAAGAGTTAGGAGACGTACAATTTGAGGGATTTTTATATGGGGAGTTTGAGGAGTGATATTTTTATGGTGTGAGGTTTAGGGTTATTTATGACGAGTATGAGGTAAATATTTGCAAATTGTAAATGTGAAATAAAATGATCTCAAAGGTCTTTTAATTCTATTTTAAGTCTACTTGTGTACTTGGAGAGCACTAACCTTCAGTAATGAATAATATCAACAATATTGTACTAAAATTTATAAGTCACTTTTCAACCTGTAATATTTTTCAGCATGACGTCCCATTTTCCATCACACAAGTCCCGTTTCGCTCTCTTTGTTCTCTATTGTACTCGATTCTCAAAAGACCTTTAATCTGTGTTGGAAATCGGGACTTCCCGCTGAAAAATAATGGGTCTTTACCATTCATATCTGATTCGCCCGAGGAGACATTCACTGCAAATTTTTGTGTACACCTGAATTCGGACAGAGTTCGAGTGTATAATTCGGTCGGAATTCGGAAAAAGTTGTTTACCGGAACTTGGAAGTGAATACCCCCTCGGATTCATCTATAGTATGGCTTTGTTCAATCCAATAATGTGACAATTTGTTCTATTTGGCTACACTCTCCTAACGTAGAAAATAATGTTGAACAGAAAATCTCAGTTAATTCTGAAGACTGAAAATTCGTTACCGTATAACTTACAAATAAGCTAAAATATAGATTTTTAATGGTAAAAATCCATTTTTATTACACTATAAAATTACTTTCCATGATAAATAAACCAATTTCCAAGAATATTTCAAATAAATTCATGATAATACGATTACGATACTCGAACCAAATATATATTAGAATTATGTAACTATGAACACCAATAGTATACAAAAGAATTTACAAAATATAAACATTCAACACGTGAAAAATATTACCTAAAAGTTATAAAAACGAATAAAATTACCTGTAATAAAAGTGTAAAAACGTACCACAAGTTACGGTTAGCGTATGTTACATAGCCTCTCCATAACCCCCCTAAGTTATATCCAGTAGCAAGGTCAAATTGCAGATCACCATATAACAGGCATATGTATATAAGTCGAAGAAAACTACAAGTGTTTACATGAAAAAAGGGGTGCAATAAAATCGGAGCGGCGTTGAATAATTGCCAATTCAACTGGTCCCCTAAACACAAATCGAAGGACAACTAGTAGTAAAAATGAATAAGGAGAAAATGTACAACAAATCAAGGTTCCATAATCGTTTGCCCAATTATTATCGATGCTGTCACTATGTTGCAGATTGTATAAATAATATAATAAGTGCAGTGAAAAGTAGGAAAAAATGTGGATTTCTATTACTAAATAAGCTTCGAATCAGATAGTTCAATTTCTAATTATATATTCGTGATATCGTGAATAAATAGCTATGAAGAAATAATAAAAATTAGGGTAAACATAACATTTATTTGTAAAGAAAATCTACTTAAAAATGAGGTTCAAACCGTTTTGATGACTCCCAAATGGGCAAATTATTTACCAGTTTGTGCTCCATCGATCGCTAGGGGTAAAACCACAGCCTCTAGATTTGCACATTATCCCCTTTAACAGCATTTCTGATTATTCACGTTACATTTTCAAAATTCGATCAATAAGATACCCAATTTACGGCAACACAATAGCGTACCCAAACATTTGAATACAGAAAATTTAAATGGAGGAACCGTATCAAATAAAAGAAATCAGTTGAAAATAAACCACCCCTAGTCAATAATAGAGTCAAAAAGGTACAAAGCAGCACCCTAAAGATACCCGAAAACACCCTCCAACCCCCTTGCACCCAATCTCTTCAGTGGCGTAACTACCGGAGGCGTTCAGGTCAGGGGGATCCTGAAACCCGATCAAGTATTCAAAGATTTCGCAATAAAGTAGAGGAAATTAATAAAAATAAAAACCAGAATTTAATGTGTAATAAACAACGGTTCATTTTCCAAAAATTGTTTAAAACTACATTTATATGAAGGTAAATATTTGGTACATATCTCATTTAAAAAGATATATTTAGATTATTAAGGTTTTTTCAACATAGGGAATCCCATGTTAAATCCAATACTATTTTAATGCTACTTTTTTAAAGCAATTACGTAGTGTTTGGTATCATTGGATACAGGATGAAGTTTTTAAATATCTTTCCAACTTTTTAATTAGTATTAAAATAAAATATGTAGTAGATGATTTACGGCACAAAATGTGATGACGTTTTTAATTATTGGCATGATACATTAATAACATAATGAAAATTGAAAAGATAGAAGAATGTTGTTTTACATGTATAATCCAAAATGATATTTGTTTTTAAGCTCCTGTCATTGGTTAAATTATAATGAGCATTAAACAAACTGAACTTTTTGTCTCTACAAGCGGCCATTTGTCTCTACAGCGGGGGGATTTTTCACAAATATATTTGAATATCATCATAACGATTAACGAATGCAATCCAACATAAAAATAACTATTTACGACCTTACCTGGTGAGCAAGACAAATTTCAAATTTCGGCCTTTCCGAATTTTAATTTTAGGTGGAGGGCTCTTAAACGAGAAAAAAAGTGAGAAAGTGTCTAATAAGTAAGTTTCATCCAAAGAGAGTAAATAGTGACTATTATAATGATACATAAATCGTTTTAAATGTGAAAAAAGATCTCAACAACGTCCACTCCTTATAAGATACCTTTGTTTACATGTTTAAACAATATTTCAATTTAAAAGTAATTCCGACCCTATATATCCCCAAACCCCATAAATATCAACGATCCCCAAACAAACATCCTTCCATTCTTTCAGTGGGGGCGCGTTCTCGAGTGTTTGTTTCGCACCTCCCAGAGCAGTCAGACTCTTCAATGAGCCAAAACCCCTCCTACCGCAAAACGAGCGAATTTCACGGCACGATTCCAGATCTCAATAAAGCCCTTCCAAATGTAACAACTAACTACTATAGGACTGTTGGAAACACATTGTTAGAGTAATGGAGTCAGTTCGGTGTACATGGCCGAGAGTAAAAGATTTACGTTTATAGAGTATAGATGGTTAAATACGTGAGTTTTAAATCTATTTGGATGGTTATTTATATATAATATGATACAGTAATAATGAATAGTTTATTTTTCTGTGTTTTAAGTATTTTTTCATGAATATGTTTCATCTTTAGAGTGTATATTAATTGGTATTATTTGTCTAAGTCCTCAATGGTACAATAAATAGACTATAAATGAAACAAACTGAAACATTGGTCAGACTGTCAATATGTAGGTGCAGTCTCTTTTATGATAAAGTACAGTATCATTTGTCTTTTTTAAATAATTTACATCGTTTCCATTTAAGTTTCCATGTCAAATAAATTTCTGTAGTCAATGTCAATCAGTCAAGTAATAAGAAATTAACAGATCGAATTTTTAATCGTTGTTTTTAAATATATTTTTTTAATGAATAAGCTGGAGAAATGCTTGAAAGTGCAATACTTTGTAATCTAATTAAAAAAAGAGATATTTTCTATGTGTAAAAATATTGATTTTTGATCTTTCACCTGTTAAAAAAAGGATGAGAACTTCCAGTTCAGATCCCTCAAGTATCGAGTTATTTTGCTAACGATCTGAAATAGGTAGAAGGATTGTCTAAAGACGAGCAGGTTCGTTTTGTAACTCGTCAAAGGGATGATCCACATAATTATGGGAACAAGATCTCGTCTCGTTTGAAAAAAATCAAAATATTCCGAAATGCTTGATCCCAGCAATTATAAAATGTTTTCTTAATTCTTACCTGTGGTGTGATACAGTTGAAGTTAAACTTGTCGTGAAATAAGCGAAGAAACTGACCGATACATACGGCCTCCCAATTACACCGTATTCCTTCATATGGACTTGCTTCTGGAATAAAACGAAAACAATTGGTTACAAATAAATGAAATCAATTTATAATATGGAAGATGTTCGATGAAGTTTTGATCATGTTCAAATGAATTGCTCTGATTTATAATTATCATAAAAGGTTTCAGGGATCCGCTAAAAGTTCTAAAATTTTAATGGCCTCACATAATGAGTTTAATATTCTTCTTGGGTCTTGCCACTTATTACGCTCATAAGAAACAGACCAAAACAGTTTCAGGACGTTTCATCTTTAGTAAGAAAAATGCTATAGGTACAATAAAAGTTTGGAAAAATACGAAAAATAATAGATGTTTACGTAAAGTTATGATATGCTTCTCGTTATTGATGAATTTACTCGTTTTGCCATTCTTATAAGTAATTTCATAAAATGACAACTGTGTTGATTTAACATATCATTGTAATATTGTATTTTTCAATAATGTTGTCGCTTGTTGGATTCAAAACCCTTTTATTCCAAAAACTGAATAAATGAACCAAGACGAAGTTTCCACCAATAAATGTTACATGTCACAGCCCTCGTAAAAGTAAAAATTTTGAAAATAATAATAAGGCAACAATTTCAATGTTATGCGTTATGTACTTCTAATTTATATATAAAATGTGGCAAATTAATTTTATCAATTAGATACTAATTTTACGAACCTGTTCATTAAAATAAGCCTCCATATATAATTTAATGTTGCAAAAATGAAATAAACAATTCGCAAATGTTTCGCTAAATTCTTTATTTTTATCCATGGCCGTAACAAAACATATGTTGCATTGGTAAAACATATTTACAAGTGTTAATAATTATATACTTCGAGGTCAGAATATACCATGGCAGAAAGCTAGACGCTATAATTCACAACATAGAGAATAACATGATGTGAAAATATCGAGGAAAAAGTGTAATAACAAAATTCTTGTCTGCAGCAAGATTCCAAGACCAATCGTCGAAGATTTTCTCCTATTTGAATCTGAACTTTTAAACAGGGAAATGGAAAAAATAAAGAAATAACACACTATTTTCATTTTAAGGCTCTAAAATATACTTTGCGAAAAGTAATTTTTACAACGTAAGTTATTATCGAAAAGTAATTTTTACAACATAAGTAAAACTAACATTTACTAAAAAAAATCTGAATGAGAACTGCCAATAGTATTTCTTTTTCGCTATAATTCTAGTTCAGCTGTAATTTCCTTTCACTTGACGAGTGCCCGATATCAAGAGTATCATTGGCAACTCTAATTTTGTCGCATGTCCTTCCTGAGCAGTGTTGCCAGCTTGCCACCTTACATTAATTTCCAGATAAATCACAAATTCAAACTAAAAACATTCTCGGTTATGTCATCCTGGCATTATAAAATTAAATTTTTTACTTTTATCACAAAATTAATTGTAATGTACATTACGCTATTAAAAAAGGGACTGTTAAACTGTTTGCTCCAAGACATAAATGACCCCCCCCCCCCCCTTTCTTTTAGAAAATAATAATTGGGGATTATTTTAAGCAAAAGTGGATATACCCCTCTCGCAAACGTACGACCCAAATGTATATAAGAAAATTGACGATTCTGCCAGGAGAAAGTTTTCTTTACAATGGTAAACAACGGCGATCGGGATTGGAACTGTCAAAATGTGCTAAATACATTTGGGTCTTATGTTTGCGCCTGAGGTATAACTTATTTTAGCAAAGCCGACTTTCCGCATTTAGAAGAAAAACTCGCAATGGTTGAAAAATGTATCTTTTTTGGTATAATTTCGTTTTTATTTCTAAACTTTGTTCATTAGAGAGGAGGAAGTGACTGAAGTTGTAATGTTTAAATTCAGAATTGGTCAATTAATGGTAAATTAATGGCGGATTACGAGTACAAAAGTGGGATAAGCAAGACACTGGAATTTCTGATAGGACCAATATATTGCGGTTTGATCTGAAGACTGTAATTTACCATTGACAATCAAAAAGAATATTAAATGTATTTTTTTTTAAATTATTACTAAATAGTAATCAATAGGACATTTTTATGAAAGTTTATGTCGTCAAAATGATATTTTAAATGGCAAGCCTGGTTTCTCCATGAGTATACAGTGACTGGCAACACTACTCCAAGTCCTTACTACGGCACTGGTTTAGGAGAATAAGGAGACTGAGTGAGTGCATGAGGTTTCTTTTGTCTGTCTGTGGAGTCAAAAATCGACTGCATAGAAGAAGCTTTCCCTATTAATTTAGGCCTAGTATTCGAGACAATTAATAATGGAAATTCACACACACAAAAAATGAATTTGTAAGTATGGATGTTTTTTTTTGGGGGGGGGGGGGGGGGGG
>JAQIWE010003214.1:0-12065 GCA_034698565.1 Campodea plusiochaeta | reverse complement strand
AAACAGCTGCCCTCTCACAGCAAAAATAGAAAACAAAATTATGAATTTTCGGACTAGGAGGGGCAGCAGCGCTACATTATCACTTTAATATTTTGAACTATACTATTCCCTATCAGTATCACTAAGCTATTTTTACGGTATGAATATTTTAATACTATTTGCAGAATTTTTCGCTACTTTGGTCTGTTGGCTACTATTTAAAAATTTGTGTTCATATGAAACCTGTTTGAGGATAGTAATACACAAGTTAATGCTGACATGCTTTAAAAACAGTACAACCTCTCATAACAATTTGAATATCAATTTATTCTTTATTGAGTTATTTAAGTTAAATTTGTAAATTCCATCTGGTAGAATATTACCTGAAGAGTTCATTAGCACAGGTAAAATTTATTTATTTTGAAAAGGTAATTCTACCCTATTACATGCCAATAACACATTCAGTTCTTCAGTTGGGGTGCAGTATATAATGGGTACATATAGTCTCTTGATCTCAAAACAAAAATGGAAATGACGAGTTCCGGTGAATATTTACATACCTTCGGATTCATTAATAATCCTAAACTCGAGGAATCTATTCGGATATTTTGCGAACAGTCTATTTGTATATCACCAACAAAAATAATACAGTCGATTGACGAGATAATACAACAACATTTGTTGAGTATTCATACAATTATGCTAAAACTGTACAAAAGAAATTACTAATGCTTAGAACTGCCTGCGAGTACCTGTAAGGGGAATATTTGACTGATATTTTAGATTTCGAAGATTTTCTGTAGTGTACTGTGAAATAAATAAACTGACAAATTACTTAGAATAAATATTGTATGTTACCGTATTTAAGAAAAAAATCATACATATCTTATTGTAGAACACACTGTATTGTTTAATTATAAAATATTTAATGATTTCTTATTATTTTTTTTAATTTACTTGCTCACGTAATGTTTTCTGATATATACGAAGCCTAATATTGAGTAATAAAGCTAGACTTTTTACACAAAGAAAATTTAATCATCTTATGGATTAGTTAAAAAAATTTGTTAAACACATTAATTATTGATAAAACTATTGTCTCAAATTAGAAAAAAATACTAAAACTGTATAATAACAGAGAAAATAAACTATAGAAAAGAAAGAAAAAACTCAATTGAAGCCAAACACCCTTTCAATAGTTTCAAGCATTTTCAGTTAATTATTATAAAACGCAAATTCACTTATACTATTCTCAAATATTTCGTTCTAAAGGAGAAAACTTTATTCTTTTGTAATATTCTTTATAAAATCGTTTTTGCAAGTAGTCTTTCTAAGAAAATCGTTTTCTCTGTGAAAGCTCATTTTCTTTGAAGAAATAAGATAGTCGTTTCTATAGTAGTAGAATGTCGCATTACTCGACCGAAAGTTTGGTACATACTGAAAGATTATTGATTTTGAGTGTTATTTTCCTTGCTACTTCCGAGATTGAGTTATTTACAAAATGCAAACCTTTGCCTGATGAGATTTACAAGTGCACTCTCTCCTTTTATATGAAGACATTGCTTTTTACAGAAAGGTAAAATCCATTTGACAAGGAAAAAATTACATTTAAAACTTGTGGCTATTTTTAGTCTTTATATTATTTGTGTGTTATAAATTGGTGGTCTGTTTGATATATGAAAGAACATATTGAGTGTGGGTAGGAACTAGGTTCTCATTCTTCAATGATGTCATTGTATTAGTTTATGAAATACTTATTTTCTCCTTTTCCGTAAAAGTTTCGCAGACACTGATGATCGTATCAGAAAATTCATTTGCAGCATTATTTTGTTTCACTTTTTTCTATGTAGTCTTTATTTCCTATAATGAAAAAAAAATGCATTAATTCCAAACCTTCAACAATTAATTTTTTTAACGTATAGAACTACTAGATCAAAGTAATATCTTTGATTCACATGCAGTTAAAACGCTATATAATTTATGAGCAGTTAAGAAAATATAGTGTTTACTCTTCAAAATTGTTTTGACAGTAAACCCATTGTTGTACACTTGTCTGGGTGGTTCAAATTCTCTATTTTCTATACAAATAGCAAGAAAGCCAAATAATTTAAACAGACTAACAAGGGATTATCAGTTGGCGGTTGTCATAAAACCCCTTGATGGGTTAAACGGTTAGAGTTCTTATGATTGAAAATATAGCATCGGTTATTATCTTATTGGGATAAAAAAAATCTATAATTAATGATATTTTGTTACTGATCTGAAGATTATAGTAAAAGGAACTTTTTAGATATTCAAATTTTGAGCATATAATATTTTCATTAAGATGTCAGTTACTTTTGTTTGCTTTATTTAGAGATTATAATTTTTACAAAATGATCAAGCATGTAATGCTAATGATGGCTGTGCCACATAGTTCTAAAATAGTGAATGTACACTGAAACTCATGAAGGAAATTAAACTTATAGTAATACTAAGTTTGTGACTCTACAATCATACACTTCTCTTTCGCTCATTTTGTCCTATCTCATATTGTTTGATACTAAAATAATACTGATTTAATATAGATACCGTATTGTTCTATATTAAAAATCTGCCTTGAGATATAAAGAAATTATTAGATAGAAATTATAATTATAATATACGACTTCGCGTAATAGTCTTTGAGATACAGTGATGCCTTCGCAAGTCTGGTAATATCTTTGGATGTTTGAATTTCGAGTTTCAGACTTTTCGAAATAGAGTGAATTTGCAATGATATTTTAAAGAACCATTATTTTTAAGAATAAAATATTATGATTTAAGGTAGTTTTGTAGACTGTCTCGACAGTAAAGATAAAACTATACTATATATACATTTTTGAGGGAGAAAACTGTTTTTACTTTCTGTTCGCGAACATGTAAAGTGCCATTTCTACTTATCAAATGAACCAAAGTAAATGTAATTAGCATACCTCTTTACGTAATTACTTGACCTTAAAACAACAAGTTGAAGTTGGAAAAGCTAGAGGTAAGGAGAATTTGCATTTCCAAAAAGAAGAGCTATGGGAAGGACATTTGACATTTACAATTCTCATTTGTTAGCTCCACATTGTACTGTGTTTTACTGCTGTTCCAAATGCATATACTACACTCACTAAAAGGTTGAAACATTGGAAATAAATGAGCCATTGGTATGCATGGTATTTTTGAGTGTAAATGCGAGTGGAGTGTACAGTATTAACTACCTCCACTTACTGTTATATTCATGCTTTTTCGCCATTTAGTTTCCTATGTAAATTGTACCCTCACTATTCCATATATTGAGGCTAATTTAGCATTTTCAAAGTAAATGCTGAAAAGTAATTAGAGGTGAGAAGGTTTTCTGTATGGAAACAGTGTACATTATATAATGTAACATATATCACAAAATTCAAGGAAATGTAGGAGTCTGATTTAGTATTACTGTATACAGTAGAACTGAGAGTAGACCGATTATTTCCCGTTGTTGTAGAGAACGAAATTATACGCGTTGAATTTATATCAAAAGGCGACCTGCTAATCAGTGACAATGTAAAAATAGGTTTTTCCGAAAATTATTTTGATTTTCTGATGTTCTTCAGTATCTGAAATAGAATTTTCTTAAGTTAATACCAGAACTCAATACTTCCAGTATAACTTCAATAATATTATATCTCATTCTTCCTAATTATCGTGTAATTTTAAATTCTTTTCCAGGTGTCTCCTCCATAAGTTCCGTCAGCTCAGCGACAACTTCTTCCACGAAAACCAATAAACATTCTTCCAAATTCAGACTGAATTCATATCACCAACCCACTGGAACGCTCAAGAAATCACAGAGCCAGATTGTCAAAGTAAGAGAACTTCCACCTAAAGTATTCCATTAATTCTCTGTTTCTTCTCTTCTTTTTAATGTTAGTTCAAGCTGGTATTCGGTATTACTCTCACTCTCTAAAAAAATGATTTTCTGTTTTATTATTTAATGCGGGCTTATTTACAGCTGAACATAATATTTCATACATATACAACTAGGGGATTATAATTTACCAGGATAGTATGCTCTTTTTGAATAATGTTTATGTTAGATGGATAGACTATCAAAAAATAACTTAAAGGGATGCTTTCTCACACAAGGTTTTAAAATATTTGTCATTTCTAATATTAACTCTCTTGTGCAAATAAGATAAAATAAAAAGGTTCGATAAGTTAGTTTCAGTACTATCAGCATTCAGGACGTGATTATAAGGATATATTATACATTATCAAACCTAAACTATCTAAATAAATCTCGCTACCTATATAAATGTGATGCAAAGTGTATCTAAGAACAAAATGGGTTGGATTGGATTTAGCGAGTACGAGTTTCTATATGTTTTGATAATTGGGTTCAGAAAATAATAACAGTTTTATGTATCGTTACAACAATGAAATTCATACAGGAGTTTCAGTGTAGATTAGCTCATTATGAAGGAACTTTTAAAACAAAGTCTCAACTGCTCTTAATTCTTATTCTTTCCTTATGTAGATAATAACTTCAGTATTATTTACTAATTTCAAATATTTTTCTAACTTTGGAAGGTTTTATATTCGTTCAGTGGAAGCGCGACTTCGGCGGCATATTAATTGCTGTACAAATTCGATTAGCTAACTGAAAATGAATGTTGGCATTTTTTAAATTACAGGTTAACCAATACATGTACTTCCATGATTACATTCTATCAAACTCATTGTTTCATCAATAAAATGACAGCGAACATAATATTTCCATTCAGTTATTACGAGCAGCAATGCTTGTATGAAAAAGTTCTAATTCTTATGACAAAAGTTTTTAATGTTTCAATTGAAGATACCTGTGAGACTTTAATCCAGTATCTTGTCAACAGAGTATGTTGCGGAAACATTTTCTTAGAAAAACATTTGATATTTTATGAGCTGTCTAGTAGTGCAAAGTAAAGGTTAAAACACGCATTTGCTCCTTTCAACCGCTCAAGGCTAATGTTTCAATAATGCAGTAAGTAAAACAACGATCCTTCCTGTTTCTCTTATAAAATACTAACATGTGTCCACAAATGCTATTTTTAGTTCTTTGCTGTACCCTCTCGTAACAAAATACTCATACAATTATTAACAACCAACATTCACAATTTAAGTAATTATTCAGATTTCTGTGTTAAAGATTTGCTTTAATATTTTTGATTAAGGTTTTATACTGCATTTCTAGTATTCTTGCTAGCGATGATCTACTCCTTCTTATGCTTGCTAGTGTCATGAGAAAATCCTATTTTTGACAAAATCTTATTTTACTTGTTCTCTTTAATTTTCAGGGTGCCAAATACCAAGGTGGGTATGTTCGATTGGCTCGAACACCCTCCCCTAGTCCGTCTACACCCCTTTTAGCTCATGAAGAAACAGAAGGAAGAAATTCCAGAGCTCCTTCTAGAAGTGACAGCAAAAACAGCATTGATCCAACACCTGTGAAATTAACACCCATCAAAGAATTTCAAAGGGAATTTAGAGCTAGCAAAGAAAGGGCTGCCACAGTTACCAAAAAGTAAGGAATTCATGGTTTCTACAAGAGCTTGCGATTAATTGCCTTGATGACGAACAAATGCTACACTTTACAATACTTGTAATTAAACAGAGATGCGATATATACCATTATTAAAAATAAAACTTATAAACTTTTATAAAAGGTACTTGAATTAAGGTAATGAAATATGAAACACTAATCTCAGTCAGCAGATATACATGAAATCTCTCTCACGTGTCACGCCATTGCCGATGACAAATAATGTAACAGACAAAAATATTTCCCAAAATCAAGGAAGTTAAATATCTTCTTTTTATCTATCAGCTAAAAAAATCATTATTGTTCTCCATATTACTATGTTCGTTTTTTGTTATTAGCAATCAAATATTCACATTTTTTTGTACCTATACAATCATCTTATTCAAACATTTCTTCTCAACTCATACTAAACTGCAATTAGTTATCGGTTTAAACTAACAATATTTATTATTTAGTTTGTACCCACACCTTAAATGATTATATTATATAATCACTTTCTCAGACGTCGGGAGGTTTATACAAAAAGATTTCTTTTTAATTGAGTGGACTGGAAACCAGTAAGATTATACATGAGAAACAAATGTTTCAATGCATGATTCAGTACGATTCTCGGAAACGGCCTACCTTTGTCAAATTTTTGATTAAATGTTGGTTAATTTTTTGCACCCTCGTTTATAAGTAGGTATAAGAAAAGGATCAGAAATGACTAGCGGGAAATGTTATTTTCTCGTGAGAAACTCAAACTAAAAAATCATTTGTGATATATGATTTGACTGTCTCAGTCACCCTTCATATAGAAAACCTAAAACGGAGTTACTTTACAGCGTGAAAACATATTGAGAGATAAGTTTATGTGACAATACAGTTGATGGAAGCTGATCAGTTGATATACCTAGAGGACTTATGACTGCAATTCTTTTTGTTCTATCATTTATTGACGAGAATTCTTTGAAATCCCGCTACCAAAAAAGAGAGATAATAAATGCAAAGTCAATGTAGTTCATATTCAAAAAGGCTCTGAACTCAGAAAGTAATACAGATATTTTCCGTAAATTTTCAAGTTTAATGTAAAATCATTATCAAACGTATAATGAGTTTACTTGAAAATTTACGGAAAATATCTGTATTACTTTCTGAGTTCAGAACCTTTTTGAATATGAATAATAATATGTAATAGATCAATGTTGGGCTAGAGAATCTTTTTTAAATAAATGGCAGTGATAATTTTAGTATTGTCAGTACAATATTTTAAATTATGCATATATTCCAAATTAACTAGCCCTAGCCATATGGTCAGTTTTCGTGGTGATTGTTCCAGTTATCGTTCATTAATTAGTACTAAAATCACACTCAGGATATAACTTGTACTCACTACATAACTTACTAATATTTACAATAAACTGATATAAAAAAAATTAATAACAAAGTAGAAACCTATAACCTATTACTCGTTTAAATTAATATATACATTAAAATCCAGTAATAATGCGGTTATCATGGTGTAAGTTAGAAAGCATTGTGTTTCATTCTGAAGGTCTATGCACTTGAAACTGACAAGAAACATTCTGTGCTGATTAACTTTAATAACTGCATTTAGGTTCATAATAATAATAAGTAGTAGTTCACACTAATTTCATGTCAATGTCAAATGAACCTCAGAAATAGTATATATCTCGCAATCTGCATGAACACTGGATCTTAAATTAGGTTTTAATGAAGATTGTAATTCAGTAATTTATCCGTCTTTGAAAAGCTGTCAAAAGCATCAGACTTCATGATTACGTATTATGTTTCGAGTATACAGGGGAAACCGTACCTCTAATATAATTAATAATTACTTTTCTCTCAACAGAATACTAGGGTAAGATCGATTAAGTTATAAGCAAATAGACTAGCATAAATTCATAATCACATTACGCAATATTGGAACTTCTGCATTAATTTCTTCTTGTTGCTTGTTCTAATTAAATTAATATTTTATAATTAAATGTCCAGAGAATGTTAAACAATTTTTTTTCAGCAGGAGGTAACGTTTTCCCATATATCAGTGCAGTTTCACTTTCTTAGTTCTCTATTGTACTCGAAATGATCTCAAGAGAATAAAATGTGTTGGAAAACTGAACGTCACGCTGAAAAAAGGCCTTTAAATAATTTCTGATTTTTATAAATGAATTATGGTCGAGGATGAAAACGCCAAACTTTTGGTAAACAGTTTCGATTTCAGTCCAATACTACAAAATGGAATCTACGGCTTCTGCAAACGCAATTTCGCCAAGTCTATTAATTTTACTTCAGAAAAAAAATTGACAAATCGGTAATAGACAATGACAAAAAAGCAGACCCAGTACAATAACATGATCCCGAACAACCTTGCTCAATCTCCTGGAAAGGCAGGTCGCGAACTATTGATTCCAGAAATTTCTACATCAAGAACTCGGACAGTGTTCAACAAGTTTCCCACAGCGCTTTCACTCGGAGAAAAATGAAACTACGTGGAATGAAAACAATTCTGCACACTGACGATAGATGGCGAAGTTTCACTCACTGTTTCAATGCCAATAAATTCTTAATTAGTTGTTTCCGTGTGAAATAGCGAGAATGGTGTGAAAATTTTTGTTGAAAGATTTTCGTTATAATTAAAACATCGCTTAAAATTATTGATAACTTAATGAAATTATTTTACTTAAACGTTAGTAAACAAAAATACAATAAAATATTCCAAAGTCAACAAAAACCTCCCTAAAAACAACAGCTTTCCAATTCCCTAGCACACTATGCAATCTCTTAACAATTGAAGCGCATGGATTGCCTACGTACCTAGGATGAATCTCACTCAAACATTCTTCGGAAGTGTAAACGGAAATAAAGTTAGATTTAACTTCAAATGTGTCCATGAATATTACACTCACAGTTAACTATATGTACACAGACGACATTAAAGGAGCTTCTATACCAAACGGATCGAAAAAATCGATTTCTTTGGGCTATCTGAAGTATTATGACTTTACCCTTCTTCGTGGTTAAAGGTTTATTTACATACGGGCTGGAAAATTGGTTCGTCTGATATTAATAAATGAAATGGGCAGTTACGTTTTTACTGTCAATTTCATTTCCATGGTTGTGACGTAATTTATCGTGTAAGCACAGAATGTATAAAGTGTTTGGATTATAAAGGTAAAAAATTAAATGTAGTTGGTTAGAATGCTAGAATCGGAGACGATTAACAGGTTACATTCAAAGTACATTAAAGTGTTACCTGCAGATAATGAATTAATATGGATGCTCATAAACCCATATATTTTCAGAAAGATAATAAGACACTCTTTCATAATTACGCTTTTGATTTCATTTTTCTAGCTTCAATATTTCAGAAATTATTCCATTAAAAAGATGACGTGTCCCATTTGTTTTGGTCCACCCTGTAGTGTGTAACCCTTCCAGTGAACAAGTTGACAGGCAGACATGGTGTATCAACACTATATATCCAGTAAGACTAAACAAAGGAATCTCTAGTGGTATGCGTTCGTTGACATGTAATCGATTTTCACGTCATGATGGTTCATACAATAAAAAACTTAATAAAGGAAGCAATTATAACTTTTGTGGAAATGAGACCGAAGGAAAATTGAATAGCAACAGGTATTACAATTAATCAGAAATGTCAGGTTACATATCAGAATACCTGAAACTGGTTTATTATGTCATTGATTTATAAAGAATAAATTTTGAAAGTGCTGGTTAATCGAATATGAAACATATTGAATAATAATTATAATTAAAATCTATCATACATTGGAATATTGAAATAATTCCATCGTTCCGAATTCCATGACTTTCTACAACATTTAAATCCATTTTCAGGGCATTTTAGGGTGTTTCTATTCCTTTCTAACATTTAAATGACCTCTATAAATCATACCAATATTATTACAGTACTTAACATTTTAAAAGCTGACTATTACAAGTGACAGTATTACCGTAGGAGTGCTATCCTTTATCGGAAGTTTAAAAACCCTAAAATATTCTTTTTATAAACAGTGAACTAGAAAAATCTTCGGGAAGTAAATTTTCTTTTCCAGAATATCCGGACATCCTAAATTTTCCAGGCTGTTCAAGAACACTCTATAACGTGACCTCGACTCATAAAAAAACAAAGACGAGAAAATACAAATTATAATATATACCAATTTCTTAGACGTTTTAACGCCATTTAATTTTACAAAGAGGACCAATACAATGTAACTTTTCTCCTCCCGTTCCTTCCCATTAATCCGCGACCTACTGAAGCAGAAAAAGCTCAATAAGCTGCCTGACACCATATTTGACAGGCAAGCATCAAATCAGCTCGAGGAACGAAAGCCCTCTCGAAAATCCTGCCTTGTGTCTGGAGTCATCACTCATAATTCCCAAACTCCTCTTTTTCTGTCAAACAGATTCTTCCTTCTTCTCATTTTCCTCATACAGCTATTGGAGTGACATGTTGCCGTATACCACAAGAAAAGATGCTTTTTCATCAGATTACCACCAGGATTGCTATATTGTGCGAAAATATTTCATTTCTAAGGACAATAGTTTGGGAGAAACAACATTTTTTCTGATATTTCCCGCAATATTCAACGAATAATAAGAATATATTTTCTATATTATTTATGTTGCAGAATACAACAGTTTATAATGTTACGACGGAGACTAAGTGGCATTTTTCTTCTATTAAATGGTTCTGCTTGGGTTTAACCACATATTGAAACACAATATTTCTTCAGGACGTTTCGCCTTTATTAATGAAAAGGCTTTAAAAACTAGTAAAAAAAAGTTGATAAAGCCTTTTCATTAATAAAGGTGAAACGCCCTGAAGAAATATTGTGTTTCAATAAGTGGTTAAACCCAAGCAGAACTATTTAATAACAGTTTATAATACTTGGAAGAGCACAACAGTATAATTTCTTTTTTAAAGTTTAGCGTGTGACAATAATGTGAAAAATCCAATAAAAATATATTTCTATAAGACAGACTGCTCTGCAAATTGCAAGGTCCTTAATGTGAAAAAAAGTGTACATATTTCTAAGATTCCAAATAGTGAACATCTCTTATGTTATAACAGTATAACGTTACATCCTCCTTTTATTTTCTTAAAGGGGATAAAGCCAGTCAGCAAAAAGCAAGATACGATTCAATTTAAATATAGGTGCTTGTACCCTTGATCGTAGATCATGAATAGACACCTACTTTTCACCAACTGACGTTATTCCCTGTAAACAAAAATAATAAACTTCCAAGATGATAAATGACCCTGACAACAAAGTGACAAGTTGACCACTGAATGCATGTCAAGGAATTTTACAAGATAGTTGAAGTGTAAAATGACAGTAGCCAACAAAGTTTTTAAAGAAAGGTCACTTTAACAAATTATATGCTTATACCAAGGCCTATTTGTAAATCATTTTTGTAATTCCAATTTTTTAACCAACTCTTTCGCCTGTCTTTCTTCCACCACGTATTATTTTTAGCAAGTGCAACTGCTGGAAACCCTTTTTCATAAAGCAGCTGAAATTGCTTGGAGAATATTAGAGTAGAAAGCATGCGAATAAATCTTTATTTTGGTGGAAATTAAAAGTTCCATCATGAGAGCTGTTGATTTATGGTATCTTATCTTCGTTGAAGATAGCTTAATTACTTATTAGGAAAATGTGATCGTTAGAAACATGAGTGGAATATTTCTAATGGCAGTTAGGAATCATTACTACATAATAGTCAAAAATAAGAAGTAACAGTGTATGTTTAAAAGTTCTTATGATCAGTCACTTATGAATAACATTCACGAGTAATTTAGAATGTTTCAAGCGCGGTGAATTATCTGGCTCCAAATATAAAAAAAATAATCAGATGTCCATGAAATTTCTGTGGTACTTCAGACTAGTTAAATTACATACAAAATTGTATTTGTATGCACTAGAATAAAAGAAATAGAATAATACTTTACTTTACCGAACTATAGGTGTAGTTATAGTTTATAGTACTAAAAAAGCTCAATTATGACAAAGCGAAAAAAATAAAACAGGAATTGTTATTGAATAAATAGAAGACTGAAGACCATAAGAATTCACATTGCTAATATATAATTAATATGGTTGTTGTTTAAATCATGCGTTGATAATGGATGGTTTTGCTAGAATTTTAACAAAAAATTAAACTTTTTTAATAACAAAACTGTCACAACAGGTCTACCGACATGACAATACATAACAAATAATCAAGTAAAATGTAAATATTTCCCTTTGCTATTCTTTTTCAGAATCTTTGTAGCACAGTATTAGCATGGTAAAGTTTTTTCCTTAATAAAGGTGGAACGTCCTGAATTACGTAGTCTTGTTAAATGTTTTCCGAAGTCTCAAAAGGATTAGGCTACAACTAGAGCTGTTGTAAACGGATAAAATTGCTAAACGTTTAAACGAATGAATTAAACGTAAACGTTAACGTAAAAAAAAAAAAAAAAAAAAAAAAAAAAAAAAAAAAAAAA
>JAQIWE010003213.1:0-12066 GCA_034698565.1 Campodea plusiochaeta | reverse complement strand
ACTATAGTCAATCAATGGTATACACTACATCACATTTCTTAATGATATTGTTCCGTTTATACAGTATATAAGTCATTGTTATATATGAAAATAGCAAAGATATTGCTGATACACAATTTTTTAATACTTTGAACACCATCCACAATTACATATACTGCTTATAACAGAATAAGGTAGTAATAATCATGGCAGTCGACCTTTACTCACACGGTATAATTATAGTTAGTTCAGGAGAACTCAGTGGTAAAGTGTAATGATAGCAGCAAAAAAAATACTTTACTTACTTAAGCGTCTTCATTACGGTCAGAACATAGGAGCAAAAAATGTCGCGTTGAAAAGAAATGAAGATATTTTAAGGATATATCTAAACCCTTTATCACCAATATAGATTTAGTGGAAAGTTTTTGTAACTTTATTAAGAATAAGAAGTCACATAATATTAAGTGAAGCATAAACAAATAATTATGTTGCTCCTTTTGTTTCTCCCTTTGACTTAATTTTTCTAGTGGATCAGAGTACACCTGTATTTAAAATTTTAATTGACCCACTTACCATTCCTTTGACCCAGTTCCTATAATAACGTACACTTGAGACTATACTATAACTCCTCCAGGAGTCAATGTTTCGAGAACGGACAACTACTACAGTAATTTCCAGGCGATGCAATATATTATACTTACATTTCTCTCGTTATAGAGTTTCGTTTCCCCACAGAGTATTCTCTGGAGAATAAGGATCGGAAATTAGACAATTAATACGTCAAAAGCACAGACTTTCATGCAGTACGTTTGGTTAAAGAAAATTATATGTTCCAGACAGCTCATAAATTACTTTTCTTTGTGAAAATTGTATGAAATCAAAAAAGCTTTATTCAGCATCCTACTCATTTTTTAAAGAGAATGAAGAAAAAATTCATGTATTCTATTAAAATAAATCTAGTGGAAAGGGTATGTTAATAGCGAGAAAAATTCACTATTAAAACTTTTTCGACTGTCCTGTATTACGCAGTCCATTCCGGGTGAGTCTATTGAAAGAACGTCGAAATAAAAAGCAAAATTATTTGTTTCAAGTTTTTTTTGCTCCTATTCTCGTAAAGCATCTTTCTTCGAGCCTTCATTGGTCTTAAACAAATTTACTCGTATACCTCAAATATAATACTGAATTAACTGATACTTTAACGTTTCAGCAAAAAGTAAATATATGTATATTATACTATTCATTCGCTAGCATCACTGACGTTACCACACACAGTACAACACTGCAACTGCAAAATATAAAACAGGTACAACGCTGGAACTGATGCAAAGATGTAACTGCTCAGTACTAATTATACTTTCATATGGATTTTGAATCATTATAATCGAATCTATTTTTCAGTTAGTCGTAACTTAGAACGAAAATTGAAGAACTCTGCTACACCAAACAGGATCTGAACAAAAGAAAAACTTTCAGCAATATGGTTTATTTCTCAGTATCAACAATGATTACTTACTTTTGAAATAATTAATGTCTAAGAGTCGACTAACACTAATAATATTCAGCTTCACGTTTCTTTTAGTTAAATTATTGATATTATTAATGTAATTACTGCATAAATAATTCTTATTTCAATACATAGAATAACTTTATATAAAAAATGGCCTTCAAGATGAATTTCAGTAAATAAAAAAGAAAGTTGAAATTAGTATATATCTTCACTTACACAGCACAATAAGTAGAGTATTTACCTTTTCTTCAGGTTGAATATGGTCCACAAAAATGTAAATGATCATCATAATGTAATAGGGTGCCCAACACACAATAAATGCTAAAACGATGACAATAGACAGCTTCAACGATTTCGACTTTGCTTTACACATGAGTTTCTTTCGGTTGGAATCCCGCAGTTGAACGTTTTCCGATGAGATCTCATTCTTGAAAATTTCCTCGTTTTCTGAAAGAAAAAACGTGGTATAAATAAAAATTGAAATATCTATACTAAAATGTTTCCACGCATTTCCGATAACTATTACCTTACGTTCTTAGTATGGAGATAAATATAACCATGCTGTGCATTGCATTAATTTCTAATTGAATGTCAATACAGGAAATTTGTTCTAATCAAAGAAGAAAAATAATTCTAAAAATGTACCGCAACGTAAAAGATCTTAAAAATTTAAATTGAAGAAACGTTTCGGTTCCTCAGTTCTGTAAAGTTGATTTGTCGAATTGGAATATTGATAGCTGATTTGTTAGATTATATAAGCGAGAAAAAAATCAACATGTTTCATGGGTACATAGCATGGCTAACATTGGCTAACCAACTGTTTGTTGCTTTCAATTAAACTAAAAACAGTGACTAAATAGAATAAAAAAGAGAGTTTTTTTCTTTAGAGAGAAGAACTGTTCTTTCTCTTTCAGAAACATACTACATAATCCATCATTAAACGAAGTTGTGCTCAACTCCTTTCTCCTGTACAGAGTCGTGTGATAGATCGGGATCTGTGTAACTTGCTTTAAGTTTCGTTGAAAGAACTCATTGTCGTAAGTAGCAAGGGTGATTTCACTATCGATTTCCATTCAAACACTTTCTTTTAATGTTGTGACGTCATATGACAATGTTCAACTGAAACTCATGTGAACAATAAGGTAACAGTGAAAGCTCTTGGACTATATTCCAGGATGTGATAATAGAGTGAAAGGGAGAATTAGCATTAATATATGCAAATCGGAGATCAGGACAGTAAAGAGTAACCACATCATTGCATTTCCTGTGCAGTATGCCCGCAGTAAAGATGAATATGCATGTTCTATGAACTTTCTCCACAATGGTAGCTTTCAGATCAGCGACTTAATCCTCTTATTGTCCTGCAAGAGATGGGCCCTCTCAAAAGACCATATAGATCGCAACTCTCTTATGATTTTGTCAAGCAGGATATTTATTTTTTAAAGAAAACAAACCTAGCATTAGGAAAAAGGAACCCATGTGTCACAATAATTATAATAATACTGACTCGTTATCTTTGATATATTGTAACCCTTTATACTCCACGGTCACGCTCCCTATAGCATTCATTTTAAAAGACTAGATAAACTCAAGGGGTAATAAGAGATGTAAATAAAATAACTCCCTCACAGGAATTGAATATGCGAAATATTAATAATTAGTTTCACCTTTCCCATGAACCGATAATATCTTCTGTTATAAGCAATATCAAACACAGCACCAATAGTCTATGCTGTGTTTGTTCTTGCTTGTTACAATTCAGTACATCATCATGAAAGGTTTTGATCTTCAGTTATTTTCTATTATTACTTTTTGTGCTATTCCTGTTAGGGCTGTTACCAGAAACAACTCAATTAATCCATTACAAAACAGAAAACCACAAGTTGTAGATGTCTATAGTCCAGATTTATTTACACAGTATTTGTGACTAGTTTCGATATACTGCCTCCCATCTTCAGCAATTATACAGGTGTCTTAGAAATATCGCACCACTTTTAAATAACTTTTGAACTATTACTTTTAGAATATTGATGTAAATTGCAAACTTGTATTTAAAAATTGCAATTTTCAAATGATGTTGTCAGTGTTGTTGCAGGAACAAAAACAAGTGCTACAGCGATGTCTAATTTCTTAAAATACGAATAGGGAACAGCCATCTTGTCAATGGACAAAGTTGCAGAGCTTGAAATTTCGGGTTCGAAACATGTCATAATTATTGCTGAATTTTCATCTAAACTTGTGATAAAGTCACAGCAGTCCCCAATTAATTATCGGCTAGCTCAAAGTAATTAAAAGACTGCCTTTTTGTGAAAATATCAAAGAAAAAGTCAAATGAATGAAAATCTCAAATTATAATTGACAATGTTGCGAGCACGGGTCGTGGGAATTTTGACCTTGAATAGCAGTGATTACTAAGTTGATGTTATTCCTTTCGTTTACAGACTACTGTAACCTTTTCAAAAAGGACCCTCTTATGAGAGGATTTATCAATTAAGATTAATGACGCTTTATCCAGGATAATCAAATCTGAAAGTCATGGATACCCTTGTTCTTTCAAGAATTAATAAACTTGGAGTACTTTTCACAAATTCTGTTTAATTATAAAGAGTAGCCTAATCTTGCGAGAATGATATAGAAACAGAGGCAAATTCTTATAATCGTTGAGTCAGATAAATTTTACTAGTCACCATAATGGTGAACTACCTCAAGTGTCCAGGATCCAAGCCGGAGAAGACGATGTGTAAGCTTTCGATTCTCCTCAACGAGTGATTTCTTCCAAACACACGAGTACTGTAGCTCGATAGTTCCGATCTTTTTAATTTCCATTCTTTGGTTCCCATAGAAAAGAGAAAGCTACGCGTAATCGCAACTGGATTGATAACAATGGGGTATGTCTCTAATAGGGGTATAAAACCGGATTTTAATCCTTCTACTGGAAATACCAAATTGCCCTCTCTTCATAAATATAAGTCTGCTAACATATGAAAAGATTTAATACTTTAATGTTAAATGATATGTCTGACTTAAATTTGACGAGCTGTTATTATATTTTGAAACTATTCTTATACAAGAACAGGGATTTGGGGCAATTATTTACTTTATTGTTATCTACGACTTAGAGAAAGCTTTTCGAACCAATTTCTAAAGTTTCAATCTATTTATTTGAATTTGAGAATGGATAGTCGCAAATTCGTGAATGAAAATATCGGAAGAATACATGAAATTGTGAAATTTCACGTTAAGCTTCATATGCATTTGGAAGAACGCAAAACAATAAAGTACAAAATGTACGAATGGAAGTTAAAATAAAATAAGACAAATAATATAACTTTCAATAAGAAATAGTGAACAAAATCACTAGAAATAATATAAATAAAATTATACTCAACGAATCTAGATGGAAAAGATTAGATCAAAATCGGCAATAATTACCGATAGCCAATCAAAGTATAACGAACTTTAAATATCGGAAAAGATTATGGTAAATAAAATGTTAAAAATTTTAGGTATTATGAACAGTATTCAAACTTCATTACAAACTTACTTTCCAGACCCCCAAAATACTCCAAAAAGGTTGACATAACAGCATAAAATGAAAATATAACAACATGTTTGAAGGAGATATTCCCCTTTTCTAGTGAAATTTTGTTAAATTCAGGAAGTCTGAAAAATAAGATTAGATGAAAATTCAGCAAACATTATATGGCATGTTTAGAGCCTGAAATTTCAAGCTCTGCAACTTTGTCCATGGACAAGATGACTGTTCCCTCTTATTTTATAAAATTTGACATCGCTGTACAGTAGCATGTGTTGTTGTTCCTACAACAAAACTGACAATATCAACTGAAAATTCAAAATTTTTAATATAAGTTTGCAATTTACATCAATATTCTAAAAGTAATAGTGGTGCGATATTTCTGGGACACCCTGTATGGGTAAACGAAATTACAAATAATCGGTAAATCTGAAACAAATTAAAAATAATCTGTAAGAGTTCTCGACATCCTTTTCTTTTTCTATACATTCATTCAAAGCGGTTTTACCTTCAGTGCCATTTTAAACATCACAAACGATGAGTGTATTATAATTTGTCTTTGTAAGTATTGATTATTAAATATTAACTTTATTATACGGTACTGTTTTACTGATTATTTTTAATTTGTTTTAGCTTTATAATATTTTGAAGATGGGAGGCTATATCCCGAAAGTAGTAATATTTTTCAGCGTGACGTCCCATTTTCCAACACATAAGTCCCGTTTCACTTTCTTTGTTCTCTATCTCTATTGTATTCGATTCTCAAGGGACCTTTAATCTGTATTGGAAATCGGAACTTCCCGCTGAAGAATAATGGACTTATAAATGATGTGGAAATAAATCTTGATTATACAAAATTGTGGTTTTCTGTTTCATAAGATGTCCAGAATAATCATCATAATAATATTTATTCATATAAGTTATGACAATACGTTTCTCCATATACAGTACGAGTCCAACTTGTCAGCAATATCAGAATGACAATAAATACTATTACAAGACACATCTCAAAATAAAATAAGAAATGTAAAACAATTTTATAAAAATGAGCTCTACTCAAGCGCATCCGTACTGTACACAGTGTACCCCATCCCCTTTACTGTTTTATTCATCACTTGGGAAAAGAGATTTCGAGGACAACTAAATTATCATTAAACCACCGTAGTTGGGTCGACTGTGCTCTGCTATATTCAGAATATGGGGTTATGAACTGTGGAATGAGCTCTTATTTACAGAAATGTGAATCTCTCCTCCATTCTCTAGGCGTATATTGCGGCCAGTTATATAGTGCAGTCTGACTACGACTGTATATTTCACCTTTACAGGATGTCCCTTGGCGATGTATCCAGCTACTTTATACCGGATGGTCAAACTTGTACTATAGGTGCAAATGTTAGTATATAGTGTTAGCAAGGATTAACGACTTTATTTAAACTTTCTCCTAACTTTTTAATGCACCCTTCTTATAGTATTACTATAACAACTTAAAGTTTCAATCTCGTCTGTAAATTTCAGAATTAAAATGTGAGTACTTTTCATTGTTTACAAAAATTACAATGTTTGATATCTGTACCTAGAGATGTGTAAGTTTGTGATGAATACGTTTCTGTTTTTGCAGTATATTATAGGCATATGCCTTTATATTAATTTATATATGGGGAAGCATAACATAATATAAGAGTTCTTTTTTCATATCTTTTCTATTTATTAGACAATTCCGGTAAATGGATCTGATTCACGAAGAGTCTGTGATGTAGAATTCTATATGTCTTATCTTTTAATAATAATGTGGAAACTTATTTCTGCAAGTTTTTACGACATTGAATTTGATTATATTCTGACTATAATTTTGTGAATTCCCTGCGGAGGTCATTCCGCTCTCATGTTATTTAAAAATAAAATTTAAAGGTACAATTAAAATAAAACGCATTCTACATCAATAAAGCGAAAAATTATTCAATTAAGTAATTACACAGACATAATATTATTTGTAATATAAATAGGATCATAAAGGAGGCAGTGCAATTCAACTTTACACGATTTTGTTATTCCCCATATACTGTATAGACCTACTCCGAACTTTATTGTAACGACTGTCATGTTCCTACAATTTAATTAACAATCTTTAGCGAAAGAGCAAATAAAAAAACGTAATTTGAACAGAACTTGTCTGCTAACCAGTAACAATGAAAAACCGGTGTCTTGTACAGCAATCGATTTTCAAGAGCAGGGCAACAAGATCGTATATCTACTTAACCGCAATTTGTGCGCACCGTTGAGAGATCTAGAGTATAAAAGTGACAAGTCTATTAAAGTAAAATAGCATCTCAAGAAGTTGAAGTAAAAGTTTCTCTTTAACCTCCTACTATGTTATTTACAATCCCTTTACATGAGGGAATAGCTGTATTCATTGCTTGCTAGGAAGAACATCACGTTTTTCTTTATATTCAAGAAAGTTTGAAATTGAAGTAAAGAGATTAGAAGATATAAAGTAAGTAATACTGTAGTAATTTTGTTATAGAGTGTATGTGTGGATTCCATTCTGACATTGTTTTGTTTATATTGGTATTAGATTATAAATGTTCCTCTAAATATTAAATACAAAGTTGCTAAATAAATATTTTCGTTCATAATAATAATAATAATAATAATAATAAGCATCACCCAAAAGCAGCGATTGAACGGCTGTATCTACCAAGAGCATCAGGTGGAAGGGGACTTATTCAACTGAGAACTATGAAAGACAAGCAAGTCGCAGCACTAAAACAATATTTCTGTGAAAAGTCTGCAGTTTCGAGATTGCATAAAGCTGTTTCTGAAGCCGATGAGAAGTTTTCTGTTTTGAAGTTGAAAGAAGACACAGTACCCCAAGTAATGGATGATCACGAATTATTAAAGAAATGGGCTGAAAAACCACTACATGGCAAATACCACAATAATCTTAATCAATCAGATAAAGTATTGTCTACCGCTTGGCTACGTAATGGTGATCTGTATGCTGAAACTGAAGGATTCATGATCGCAATCCAAGATCAGGTTGTGAATACTCGTAATTATCAAAAAGCCATTATGAAACTTAACATTCCCACAGACAAATGCAGACTTTGTGGCAATGCCCCAGAGACTATACATCATTTATCTTCAGCATGCTCTGCAATTGCAAATACCGAGTATTTAAAAAGGCATAACTTATCCTGCAACATAGTACACCAATACGTGGCTAAAGAAAGAAGATTGATACAAGATACAGTACCTTATTACCAATATCAACCATCAGCAATATTGGAAAACGAAACAACAAAGTTATACTGGGATACGTCTATCATAACGGACAAGACTATATTAGCTAACAGGCCAGATATAATTCTGATAAACAAACTAGATAAATCTGCTTACCTCATAGACGTTACCCATCCAAATGATGCTAATTTGAACACCGCCTTTAGTAATAAGATTATAAAATATACTGATTTGGCATGCGAAATAAAACAAATGTGGAAACTAAACAAAGTAGTGACTATACCAATAGTAGTTTCAGCTAATGGACTGGTTCATCAAAAGCAAAGCAAATTCATGAAAGAACTCTGTATACCTGACAAAGTTTTAATACAAATTCAAAAATCAGTGGTTATGCAAACATGTAGAATCATTAGGAAAATATTTAATGACGAGCAATGTCATATAGATAATTAGAATACTTATTGTGTTTGTAGTCATATACTACCCACAATAAGGAATATCCACCAGTTAAGGTGAGAAGTGAAACGAAAAATAATAATAATAATAATAATTCTTTATTGTGACTAAGAATAGGGCTCACGGCCCTCTTTTCATCTTAAGCACATTCAATAATTGAAACATTATGACAATAAATAGTTTGGAAACAAATATACTGTAATTATATGAGAGATAAAACTATAAAAAAGTAGTTTTACAAATATAATAGTGTGACAATATAACTATTTTATGTGTACTATGCATGAAGAACTAATAAAATTATATTATTATATTATTTTTATTATATTATTAGTTCGAATTCATCATTACATGGATCGAAGGTTATATCAGAACATAAAATATACTTTTTAATATTTCAGAAGAGCCATAATAAACCTCTGATCCCAAAATGAACAACACATGCTTCCACCACTGTTTAAAGTGAAAATAATACGATATTGCTAGTGGTTACACTACTATACTACGTATTGTTTTATATAAAGAGTCAGGGTATATATTCGGAATGAGAAAGAATCAATAATGTGTTTTATACCCTTATAACAATGCAATTGTTGAAAGTTAGCAGGGGTGATATCAAATGAAACTATTGCTTGTTGAGCAACAATCAGTTGAGTGTTGTGAAGTGTTTGTATTTAAACCTGTATTTTTTCCAGCGGGAAGCCATCTTTTCCAGCATGCATATCCCGTTATACTCTCTTTGTCCTCTATTGTATTTTGTTTCCCTAGAGACCGATAAGCTGTGTTGGAAAAGATGGCTTCCCGCTGGAAAAAATACTCCTTTAACTTGAGTTCTGTTTGAGTATAATAAAAATAGTATTGTGGGCTGTGGTAAAACCGCACCTAAACTAAAATCATGTAAAAGTAAACATAATAATTATTACAGTGCCGCAGTATGAACAGCTCATTCGTATTTTAGTACGGATTGTACTTGCATTTTTGGAGTTAACTAGTAACCACGTATATTACTGTCTTGCTACATACTTGTCCGGCTAGGGCTGGGACACTAGCCGAACCAGTTTGTAGCAAGACAACGTATATTTTAACTTTCTATTGCAACTGAAGTTATTTTTAAAATGTAACTTTACAACATTGTGAGTGCAACATTTTACGTATAGCTTCCGGCAGATTTAATGGGGTATTTTTTTCCTGCGGGAAGTCATCTTTTCAAACACAGCAGCTTAGCGGTCTCTTGGGAAAGCGAATACAATAGAGAACAAGGAAAGTAACACGGGATCCGTGTGTTGGAAATTTGGCTTCCCGCTGTAAAAAAATTCAGGTTTAAATTTTACATGAACTCTTCATATTGTCGTTTAATACATTATGCGATTTTAAATTCAAAACACATAACACTAAACTTTGAACAATGCAGAAGTGACATACAGTACCTTAATTAACCTTATAAAATAACTATTTCAAAAATATATACTTTTAAAGCTGTAGGATCACACATCATTTCTTAAAAACATCAACCCATTGTAAAATTCTCCTTAAAATGAAACTAAATTGGTATATCTCTTTCAGCACGACCAGCACCAGTAGTACCTGTTGATTCCATTGTTAATGACATTCAAACGGCCATGCCTTTTAACCCTCCAACCCCCCCCCCCCTTCACTTGAGATACAATCAATAAATCGATAAGTATGCCTGTTGATGAAAACCATTACACATTCATAATATTGCATGTATGATGGCCATGACGGGAGCTGCGAGAAATTATATACAACATGTGGAAATTGTATGCTGAGGTATACAGAGAGATTTTTTTGGAAATGTGAGTTTTAAAGGAAATTGGATAATGACGATATGCAGTGAAGAGGTTTTGGATGGGTTCAGATTTATTGTAAATATCAGCAGGTAGAATTTGGTGATTAAATAAACTAATCACAATTAAGATATAGTTTTACCAATAAATAAAAGAAACGACATTACTGACAAACAATAGCGCTATTTAAGTTTCGAATTTTCCTTGCTGTTCATACCATTTCTACAAAACATTAGTTTATTTACATCTATAAATCTACTATAACATGAGAACTTGAGAATATTATTATGAAAACAGCAACATAAACTGTAAACAAGTTTATCAGCAATGTTGCTGCGGAGTGAGGAACATACCTTTTTCATTGATTAATATTCATGCAACTATTGTGATACTTATACTGAAAACAAACCTTTGACCATGGATCGAAGGTAGCGCTACTCTGTATATGGAAGATTGCGTTTCAGGACAAAGTTCTAGGCTTACTGAAAGTGTATTTAGATTTCAGAAACCACCATTTTCGTACTATTATTGCATGGCATTACACAAACTAAATAACATGTATAGTACCGGTATTAGCAAGTAGCAGTAGTTATACTTTTCATTCATATAAAGTAAAAGTATTCTTTGGTAAGAAAGTCAAAGACTGGTAAATCTCACATGATTAATGTAAATATCACATGGAAATATACTACACTGAATATTAGAAGAATTTAAGCTAAACAGTAGGTGGCTTAGTACCCTTGATACCCACAAACGGGGGACTATTTCGACCAGATGGTAAGGATTGGGCAGGCATGGTTTCAACCTACCAGGTCTCGTCAGCCACCCTACGCCCTCGCACCTATATTCCACCCATATTATTGGTCGATTTTAACGTGGTAATCGTGCTAAGCATAATCATGTGAGATTTGCCAGTCTTTGACTTTCTTACCAATTTAATAGTATAGCTCATATTCCTAAAAAATTAATGTCATTAATTGTAAAGATATCCTTATTACAACGATATGTTATCCTGTTATAGTAATGTACTACCTGTAATGATTAAGTTCCCATTTGGTACTTTAACACAATGGAATGATTGCCATCCAAAACTTTCTAAATAAGTCTTTCATGAAAGTTTCCCTTAACAGAACACATGTATATGCAAAATCGTAAAAGTATTTTATTTTATTTGCAAAATTAGCATTCATGGTACATCTTATAACAAAACACTGCAGTCTTTCACTTTCTCGAAGAAGCAATCACAAAAATAAATTGACTCTTGAAAGAGCAGTGAACGTTTGACAGAATAAACCTATTTATTTTCACATCAGACAAAAATCAATAAACGAACAAATAATCTTAGGTTGACCTCTCTATCCTGTACGTTGCTTCAACTTTCCGTCTGTCACGGAAAAAGTCAATATAAACAGGTTGTCAGTTTTAAAGAAACCAATTCGATTAATGATGTTGAATAAAACTCTAATTTGGAACTTAGCTGTCCAATTCTGCGCTCTCAAATTCTTATTAACAAACTATCTTCAACTATTCAATTTTCAATATTT